>CAKNYM010049877.1:149044-166408 GCA_932195095.1 Andricus curvator
ACGCTTCAATAAAATATATTAATATTATAGGTCAATCGATTCGTCTCAAAGCAACACATCTTTTATATTGTTGCATCAACTTTCAATTATATTGAAGAAAAAAGTTTCACTATAAAAAACCGTATTTTCAAATATTATGCATTAACATAGCTTGCTTAATCTTCAATAAAATGTATTAATATTATAGGTCAATCGATTCGTCTCGATCCAAGGAATCTTTTATATTCTTACATCAACTTTGAATTATGTCAATGAAAAAAGTTTTACTATAAAAAACCGATTTTTAAAATATATAAATTACCATAACTTCCCTACGCTTCAATAAAATATATTAATAGTATAGGTAAATCGATTCGTCTCGAACCAAGTAATCTTTTATATTCTTGCATCAACTTTGAATTATGTAAATGAAAAAAGTTTTACTATAAAAAACCGATTTTTCAAATATTATTAAGTGCTCAGAAAAAATGCAACAAATATTTTCAGAAATCCTTCGGTCAGTTTCAAGATATTAGTCGGGAAAATAAGCCCTCCAAATTTCATCAATTTATCTGCGACCGTTTTCAAGTTATCGTGTTCACAAAAAAGCGTGACATCCACACATCCACACACACATCCACACACACACACACATCCGGACAATTGCTTAGAACATTGTATTAGACATTTTTAAATTGGGGAAGGTTCAAGTAAATGAATTTTAAACATTTTGGAAAATGTTACCATTACAAAGCTACCTCTATGAGGAAGCAAAATTGTATTACAATAATAATAGTTTACTATACTACTATTATCAAAAAATGTGCTTATTACTTATATATCATGTATATAATGACCCTCACAAAGTGCGACACACATGCGCCGCACATCGTGCCTATCACAAAGTGCGTCACATATGTCTCGCACGTACGTGCCCCTCACAATGTGCGACCCATATGCCTCGCACCCAGCACGCACCGCGTGCCCCGCATTCCGTGCGAGTAACGTTCCCCGCACGTTTGCTATTTGGGATCACTTGGCTCCATTTTTATATTTACACTTTAAAAAAACAGATTTATTCCAAGAATAACTGCACAAAATAATGTTTGACTAAAAACGCTATGGGAAATTAGGTATATCCGAACATTTGTGTGATTCTAAACAAAAATCTTCGGAAAACAGTGTCTCTTGCGTCGCCATTTTGTTTCTTCGATTTCATTCATATCGATTATGGCAGGTATTCCATTCCACTGAACTTGATTAAACCAAAGATTATTTGAAACAAAGCAATTAAATGTGATTATATTTTTTGTGAGATCTACAAGAATCATTATCATTGGCAGAGGTTGACGCTCATTAACGACATTTTTTTAAACTTATAATGGCATTCAATTCTTTTGGTTCATTCGAGTATTAGTGCAATCAAATACTTACTGTCGATTGGGTTTATCGATTGCACAACTGGGAGCGAGTGAGTGAGTAAGCGACAATCTTAGATCAAAATGGCGCTGGAGACAAGCAGAGACGACGAGATGCTGTCAGAGCTTTTCCGAAGATTCTTGATTGAAATCACAACAAATGTCGGATATTCCTACGTTTCCATAATGCAATTTATATTTCATAATGTATTATTTTTACCATAAAAAAAGGAATTTTATAAAGCACTTATTATAGTAATTACAAATGAGACTTGGGCAAATAGAATATTCGAAATTTGGAATGTTTAGATGTGATAATGTGCAGCAATAAAGTACGTAATGTACGAAAGTCAAAAAGGCTTTCTGAGTTATGAAATTTCCCTATTTCTAGGTTTTTAGGAATCGCCTTCGCTGCATTCAACAGGAATCAATAGGATTCCTGCAATTTAAAATGCTTTGAAAATAAAAATAAATTATTATTACGAGAATATATATATTTTTTATTCGATTCGGAAAGAAATTGGATACATTCGGAAAGAGTAAAGTGGGGAGTCATTCGGAAACAAATCGGAAACATTCGGCGACACTCGGAAATGGTCGGAAAGAAGTCTTAGAGTGGGACATTCGGAAAGACTCGGAAAGGTTCACGGGACAACTCGAAGTTCGGAAAGAAACGGAAGCAAAGTTCACATAGGATTCGGAAAAGATCAGAACGTACTTTCGTATTTTCAAACCTTTCTGAATCTTTCCGGCGCGGTCTTTCCGAACCTTTCGCCGTTTCTTCTGGTAGGGCAACAGATACATCGTGCACCATTCGTATGTGATTGTATAGCAATTTCTGGTTTGAAAATATTGCATTGCATCTATAAAGGAACAATGCATAATATATTATAAATGTATATTCGAATAAAAATCTTGAAAATAATGTTGAAAGTAAGTCGAAAAAAATACTTACACGTCACACTGAGCTTCATATTATCCGTGGAAATCTCTGTTGTGCCTATTCAACGCGGATGTGTGTTGAAAACCTTTTTTACAAATATGGCATGCGTATCGAGTTTCTTCTTCTACATTTTGAATTTTGTGTACACTTTTTCTATGTTTGTGTAAATTGAATCGTCTGCTGAAACTTTTTCTACATATTTCACACACTTCCATAGCACAGTATTAATGCAACATTTAAAGACTGGAAACTTTATGCCTGCTTGCTGGTTCATTAGCAAATGGTCTTAATTATAAAATGTTATGCCCTATTTGTAACATTTACTCTCATTTACCCTCACCACCACTATCCCAGTTAAAGTGGAAAGGGATGATGTATAACAAATTTGAGAACCACGCGCGGTCTATTGCTTCAGAGCGCGTGCGAATGATAAAGTTCTTTTTTTATTTTTATACATTAAAATATAAACATTTCTTCAACATGTGATCAATCATGCGACATAACGGCGGTCGGGTATTGGAGTTTGCTATTTTTCTATTATCTGAATATAATTTTGCGAAGTTCCCTATCATAAGGGGCAAGGAGCAGTCTGAAAAATTTGAAAATAACGTGCGGTCCAGGGCATATCTTGTGTGTATTGAGACGCTCGTGTCACTACACTGTAAAAAATGTCCTCGAAATTTTACTTATTCTATCGCGGTAAAATTGCACTGATGCATAAAATACGCCGCGGCAGCGCATGTTATTTCATATTCGTTACTGAAAATTACACCGTCGGTCGTACGAAATAAAAGGACCCTGCACTAGCGTGGTAATTTTCCGCCAACGGTCGTTGTAATCTTACGGACTAAAGTAGCAGGATTCCACGGTACCGAACTGAATATTACAATGTGTTCGCAATTTTAGGTTTGGAATTATGTGATTTTACATTTTTGATGTTAACAAGTGTTGTAATAATAAAATGTATTATTGTAGGTAGATAACCATGAATCAATCCAATGATCCAATGTAGCTTCAAACTCAATCGGTTATTCGCTATACGTGTCAAAGCGTGTCAAAAAATTGTCCTTGTTTCTGTTTCTACAGAGAAAGAGATATATATTAAGTGAATTTGAATAAACTTGCGTGGAAAAAGTTTGAAGCGTCTCGGCGTCCTTGTAGAAACATAACCTAAATTTTGTTGTATATATATTAATTTATATTTGTATCTGAAATAATCTATGTACTTTATAAGTACTGCAAAAATGTAGAGAAAGCAATTAAAGACTAAAGTCAGATTTGCAAAGGATTCATTTCAAAGCTTTCCCATGACATTTTTAGGTTATTATTACTCTCGCTAGGTAAAAACCCATTAGCAGCTTCGAAATTTCACCACTGGATGGAAATGTTATGGTCGACTTTTTAAAATTCCCAACAGAGTGGGATTTTACATCTCGCCGCGGAAAGTTACCACGTTCGTGCAGGGTCCTTTTATTTCCTACGCCTGACGATGTAAAATTTCGTTGATTTTTTTACAGTGTAGACTGTAAAAAATGTCCTCGAAATTTCAAAT
This sequence comes from Andricus curvator, assembly GCA_932195095.1. NCBI lineage: Eukaryota > Metazoa > Arthropoda > Insecta > Hymenoptera > Cynipidae > Andricus > Andricus curvator. Next base: position 152,937 of record CAKNYM010049877.1, read on the forward strand.
ATTCTGTCGTGGTAAAATTGCACTGATGCATAAAATACGCCGAGGCAGCGCATGTTATTTCACGTCAGATGTTGAAAATTACACCGTCGGTCGTAGAAAATAAAAGGACCCTGCACTAGCGTGGTAATTTTGCACCGACTGTCGTTGTAAGCTTACGGACTTAATTAGCAGGTTTCCACCAGCCAGTGTTGCCTGATCCCTGCTTAAGCGAGTCGCAGGGGGACGGTGTGGTTTGAGAACCAGCTACGTGGTGACGCTGTCTTCGTAGCTCGGTACCTCCAGTGGGACTGCGATACCGTGTCGAAAGTCGAAAATTGAACGGACCTCTTTTTCTAACGTGTCGAGATAGAAAGAGAGGTTCGTTCGATTTTCGTCTTCGAAAGAGCATCGGAGTCCCACGGCTCATGGATGGAAAGCATGCTCAACAGTGTAATGGCCGACTTTGCGATTGCGATTGCTGTTGGCGTTAACGTCTCGACTACTCAGAGCACAGGAGCCGACGTTGGCAGTTGCGATTGGAAAATAGCCCAATTCGCGGGTCTCTCGCACTTAAGTAGCCCAATTTGCGATTAATCGCGCGATCTGGCAACACTGCCACCAGCCCTATACATCGCCCGTGTATGTGTATGAGGTAGTTGTTCTCATAACATCCGGAGGGGTATCGTAGTTCAAATAAATCCAATAGATGGCGCTCCGATCAGGTATAGTGCTGTTTTTGCATTGTTATGTATAGCATAAATACTAAAATTCATTTAAAACTTGATACTTTTTATAAAAATAAAAGAAGAGTATAGTTTTCATTAACAATAAGCGCAGCTTTATTTATTAATAATAAAAAATTCATGAAAACATGTAATTTATTATTAGGAAAATTGAATATAAAGATGAGTATTTTGAAAACAGTTTGAATTGTATTCATATTTTTCGATTTATTTTGCTAAATTAATTAATTGATTTTATAAACAATTGTAATTGTTACAAATTTTAAACATTTATAATAAATTATATATAAATAAATTAATGTAAAAATTGGGCTTCCGTTTCCGGTACCGATCGCGATTGTTGGTGATTTTTATGGTGCTAACTTTTTGGCTTTGGTGAAGGGAAAGAGGGAGTGTGAGAGGAGAAAGGGCGATGAGTAGAGTGTTTAAGGGCTAAGGAATAAGTGAGAGTGAAGGGGTTGGTAGAAGGGTGGTGAATGATATATAATTGTCAAAAGTGGAAGAGAAGGATTTTGAGGTTAGGAACGGTTGTGAAAAGTGGTGTGTTTTAAGTGTAAGAGATTTTGAGTGATTTTTTAGAGTGGTGGCTTCAGATCTAGATTGGACGATTTGCATGGGGGATTGAAAGCGAGGGAAAATAAAACGTGACGTAGGAAAGAATACGCGGCAGAATGCTGGTTACACGAAGTCCAGAAAGGACAGAGAGAGGGCAGCAGGAGACGGATACAGAGAGAGGGTCGAGAATTAGCAGCGAATGTAGGCAAGAGAATGAGGCGAGCGCGAACATCGAAGGTAGCATTGTCAGCAATGAGAGTAGTGTTGAGGCAGAGGTATTCGTAAAGCTCGATAAGGGTGGGGGGGAAGAGACGGTAGCAAGCAAACGATACAGACCGACGAACCTGCAAAGGCTACAAAGAGCGCACAGTTTAAACAGTACGAACGCGAAGGGCTTTTTTGATAAGTGGCGACAACCAGCGACCACGAGTAGCGAAGGGGAGCAGTCGGAGGATAATAAAAGGGTTAGAGACCAGTTAGATGAGGAAGGGGAAAATGAGAAAGCGCTCAAGAAGATCAGGCAGAGAACACCACCTGAAAGGAGGTCAAGGGGGAGTAGTTTAGAAGGCCTCGAGAAACTCATCAGAGGCCTCAGAGAGGAAACCTGCAAAGGTTTTGACAGAGCGAGGACGCATAGGGAAGAAGTCAGGGAAGAAGTGAAAAAAATGAGAAAGAAATGGGAGGAGTGGGATGCTCTGTGGAAGGCCGAGAAAGAGGAGGTGTTTAGGAAACTGGATAGTATAGAGAGTAAACAGATAGAGAGTGAGAAAGAAAGGAGAGCTGAAATGAGTTTGCTTGAGGAGAGGGTCAGGAAACTAGAATGCGAGAGTGAAAAGAAGGAAGAGGTGGGATTAGGAGACGTAGTCAAGGGGGATGATAAGAAACTGCAGGAAGAAAATGAGAGAATGCGCATACGGCTGAATGAAATAGAAGTAAGACTAGAAGGAGAAGAGAAAATGAAAAGAAAGCGAAACATAGTAATTAAAGGAATGACAGTAGAAAGCGACTCGGGAAAGGAAGAAGTGGAGAAGCTGATGAATGATATTGGGGCTCAGGTGAGAGTGGAGGCAGTGAAGGTACTGGAGAGAAAGACAGAAGAGAAAACAGGTGTGCTCATAGTGAAAGTGGGAAGCGAGGAGGAGAAGAGAGAAATTATGGAACGGAAAAGGGTACTAAAGGGTAGGAATGAAAGAATTGAAGAGGACCTGACATGGAGAGAGAGAAAGAGGAAGTGGATGATCGAACGGAGAGCATGGATAGAGAGGAGGAACGGGGGTAATGTTTGGATGGGAAAAGACAGGTTGTGGGTGAATGGGATGAAGTGGATCTGGGACGAAGAGAGAGAAGAGCTGAGAGCAGAGGGATCGATACTTGAGAGAAGGGTAAACGAAGGTAATGAGAGTAGGAGAGGCGGGGCGGGGTTTCCACCAGAGAAGAAAAACTGAGCACGGGAAGGAGGAGGGGGAAGGACAAAAAGAGAGGAGTGAGTGTGGCTTTCTGGAATGTGTCAGGGCTAAAAAACAAGAACGAGGGGTTCTGGGAGGCTATTGGAAAATGGGGCGTGGTAATGCTGAGTGAAACGTGGGTGGATGAAAAGGATTGGAAGGGCTTGAAACGAAAGTTGCCGAAGGGTTATGTATGGACAATGCAAGAAGCGAGAAAAGAACATGAGAAGGGAAGAGCGATGGGAGGCATGGTGTCAGGGGTTAAAAAGGAGCTGATGAGAAATGAAAGAGTGGAAGAGCGAGAAGAAAAGCTGGAAGGCGTGATGGTGAGAAGAATAAAAGGTAGGAAAAGAGAAGGTGGCGATCGTTTGTGTGTATAGAAGGAGAGGAGAAGAGGAAGGATGGAGAGTATTAAGGGAATGGATGGAGGAAAGGAATGAAGAGTTGGTCTTGATAGGAGGAGACTTGAACGCGTGGACAGGAGAGTTAGGGGGGGGGAGATATGGGATGAAGAAAGCGAAACTTTTCGAAGAAATTCCAAGCACAGGGAGATAGATCGGGAGGGTAAAACTCTTTTGAACTTGTTAGGAGAGGAGGGGTGGTTTATCTGCAATGGAAATATAAGGGGAGATGAAGAAGGAGAATTGACTTTTATAGGGAAAGGGGAGACAGTGATTGATTACATTCTAGCAGAAGAAAGAATAAGGAAGATAATGGATAAAATGGAAGTAGGTAATGAAATAGGCTCAGAACACTTCCCGCTAATAGCGACATTGAAATGCTCAGGATGGAAGCGGCATAGCGAAAAAAGGGTAAGAACTGGCGAAAGGAAAGTAAAAATGGGTAGATGGGGAGAGGATAAATTGAGATAATTTAAAGAAAGAATGGAGAACGAGGAGATTAGAGGAATGGAAGGGGAAGACGTGGACACACGCCTTGAAAAGATAAAAGAACTAACCGAGAGGATAAAAGAAGAGGTAAGGCCAAGAGAAGAGGAGGGAATAAAGAGGGGATGGTGGGACGCAGAATGTAAGGAGAGTAAAGATAGAATGAAGGAAAATGTAAAAAAGTGGAGAAAAGGGGAGATAGGGAAACAGGAATATAATAGGAGAAAGAGAGAACATGAAAGATTGTTAAATGATAAAAGGCAGTTGGAGAAAAGTAGGTATATGGAAGAGGTGGAAAAATCAATCAGGGAAGGGAGGGAATGGGATGTGATCAATAGGGAAAGAGGAGGAAGGAAGGGCATCAATGAGGAAATCGAGATGGATGAGTGGACCCAGTACTTTAAGCGACTGTTGGGAGGAGTGGAAAATAAGGTGTTGGGGGAAAAGAGGAAAGTAATAGAAGGGGAAGATGATAGCAATAATGGGATAAGTAGGGAGGAATTTAATAGAGCGATAGGGAGGCTCAAAAGAAACAAGGAAACAGGTGAGGACGATATTGAGAACGAGGCTTTGAGTTTTGGAGGAGAAGGGGTGAGAAAGGAATTGTGGGAGGTATGCAAAAAAGTTTGGAGAGGAGAGGGATGGCCTAAGGAATGGAGGACAGGGTTAGTGGTGCCGATAATTAAGATTGGAGAGGGCAAGAAGGTGGAAGAGTATAGGGGAATCACACTTATGTCGGTGGGCTACAAAATATATACGGAGATTCTCAGAAAGAGATTAGAAACGGAGGTGGACGAGAAAGGGATTATTCCACACAATCAGACGGGCTTCAGGAAAGGGATGGGAACAGTAGACAACATCTACGTACTGAATTATCTTGTGAATAGGAACTTAGGGAGGAAGAAAGGGAAGTTAGTGGCCTTATTTTTAGACTTTAAAGCGGCATTTGACTCGGTAAACAGGAAGGAAGGTTATGGCAGGTGATGAAAGAGAAGGGGGTGGACGAAGAGTTGGTCGAGAGGATAAAGGAGATATTCGAAGAGACTAAGATAAGGGTGAGGATTGGGAAACAAAAAGGGGAGATTTTTTGGAGTGGAAGGGGGCTCAGGCAAGGGTGCCCATTGAGCCCACTACTATTCAGTCTCTTGTTGGCAGATCTAGAGGAGAAACTGGAGAAGAAAGGAAAAGGGGGAACGGCTTTGGGAAATAGCAAGGTATATTCCTTAGCGTATGCAGACGATATAGTCTTATTAGCGGATGATGAGAGAGGGATGAGTCTCATAATGAGAGTGTTCGAGGAGTATGTGAGAATTAAAGACTTAACGGTAAATGTAAATAAGACGAAGGTGATGATGTTTAGGAAGAGAAGGACAAAGGTAGAATATGAATGGAAGATGTACGGGGAGAAAGTGGAACAGGTCGAGGAATTTAGTTACCTAGGCTTCTGGTTTGAGTCGAAAGGAGGGGTTGAACTGCAGGTGAGGAGAAGGATAGAATGTGCGACTAAAGTAATGGGGCAGGTGTGGGGTATAGGGAAGAGAAGGTTTAAAGATGATTGGAAAATGAGACTGTGGATGTTTGATGCGTTGGTATGGTCAGTCCTAAGTTACGGAGTGGAGATCTGGGGATGGAAGGAGCACAAGAGGGTGGAAAGTATGCAGGAGAGATTCTTGAGATGGGTAATGGGAGTGAGCTGGAGCTGCCCAGGATACATGTTGAGGGAGGAATTAAGTAAAAGTAAAATGGTTATTAGACAAATGAAGAGAGCATGGAACTTTGAGGAGAAACTAAAGAGGGGGGAGGGAAGCAGGATAGCACAAGCTTGTCTAAGGGAAGTAGTAAACAAAGAGACTAGGGGTAACACAGAAGGATCAAGGTGGGAGGAAGAGAGACAACATAGGAGGAGGGAATGCGATATAAGAGCAGATGTCAGAGTATGGCAAGAGTTAGAGAATGAACTGATAATTAAGGAGGGGGAGGAAAGATGGAAAAAAATCGTGGAATCTAAGTATAACAGGTGTTATAAGGTAGAAGGCTGATTAAGGTAGAAGGTTATAAGGCTGAAGGAGAACCAGAATATTTAAGAAAGATTAAAAAGGAGAGTAAATGGAAACACGTTATACGATTTAGGATGGGAGAAGGAATGAGAGAGTGTAGGTACTGGATGGATGAAGAGGAAAGAAGATGTAGAGTCTGTTATTACGAGATAGAATCATGGGGGCATGTTTTAGAGAGATGTACGGGGGATGAAACAGGTGGGGAGAGTGTGGATGACAGGATAAGGTGGATCTTGGATGGAAGTGGACAAGGGGCAAGCTGGATGATGAGACTGGAAGAAATGAGAGAAAGTAAAGGGCATGTAGTAGGGAAAGGCCAAGCGCGTACTCCTAGTCAAGGAAACTAATGTAAATAAAGCTTGAAAAATCATGTTAACGGAAATGGTAAGAGGAAACGGAAGCCCAGGAAACTCAATAGTCAGCAAATCTCGAGAATAATTAGGTTAAGACAAAGCGATAGTAAATAAGTTAATATAAGTAGAATATTATTATTTAGGTAGTAAGTATTATTAAGGTAGTATAAGTGGTTTTGTAACGTACTGTGAAGGGAGCGGAGGCCCTCAAACCCGTAAAAGTGAGAGAATAAATACATACAATTAATGTAAAAATTGCATAAAAATAGTTTAGAATTGAAGAAAAACTATTTATCGAATATATTATTGAAGACACTTATAATTATTTGAAGGAATAATTCATTAAAAAGTGATTGACAAGATTAATGAGTGAAAAAATATATTTATATTAATATATAAAAGGATTTGAATTTGAATGTATACAATTTTTTTCATATAAAAGCATTTGAATTTGAAGGCATACAATTTTTTTAAGTAAACGAATTAAAAATATTTCATTTTCATTATAAATTGCTTAATAAATTAAACGTAAAAATAGATATAATATACAGAGCGCACAGTCTTCCTTTTTTTCTTAGTTTCCCCCTTTTCTTGAAATTCCCCTTTTTTCCCCTATTCTCAAAAAACTTTCCCCTTTTCTCTTTAAATATACGACATATGCAAAAAAAATATTTGAATTACCCCCATAAAATTACAACAACAACAACAACAAAAAATATATATATATATATAAAATGGAATATTCCAAACTCATCAACTACAATGTAAAATTTAACGATTTTAAATTCAAAATATTTCCTATTGGTTCAAAAATTATGACGAATTTGTTATATTTACAGCTTTTAATAGTGAACAATAATAAAAAAATTACGAAATTTAAAAATAAATTTTTTGCGCAGTAACAATTTTTTTGAAAATGTGTAAAAACATATTTTTTTTATTGAGTCCTATGCACACATTTAAAAAAAAAGTTGAATATGTCGAACCTGAAATTTATTCAGCTGGAACCAAAGAAACATTTTATCATTTTGCTTTTTCGAGGAAAAAAACTTCTGTCGTGATTTAGGATTTTTGGGATTTCATTTTTTTTGCGATTTTGGAACGTTATACAGGGTGTCCATGTATTCAAAATACATATTTATATTTTCTGATTCCTTGTGAAAAACTGAATAGAAAATGACTAATAAAAAAATTTGATTAAATGCATAATTACCGAGTAATTAGCAATTAAAGATTAACCAATCAAAAAAATGCGTCAGATAGCCGACAGTCCGTGTGCCGTCGCTAAGAGTGTGTGAGAATACAAGTTCAGAACGTATAATTTCCCCTCCGTTTATTTTTGTAGGAGGCTTTGACTCTTTGGTGCAACTTCACACTTAAACGAGATTCGAAAATTAAAAAGTACGCAGTGTCTCGTCGACCCGAAATTCGGGATGACTAGTGCAATATTTTTCATAAGCTTGGCTAGTCGTCCCGAATTTTCGGGTGGGGCGGGAAGGCACCACTGTGATTGGCCATAGAAATAATGTTGGTGAAACACCTACCCCTTTTCCAACGTCTCGTGGGGGCGGGAAGGCACCCCTCTGACTGGCCACATAAATAATATTGGTACAACCCCCCTAATTTTTCGGGACGACTAGACACAGCCTAAAAAGTAACTTTTTCCTAGCAACCAAATTTTGAAAACGTTGCTCAACGAGTTAATTCACGGAATTCGTGGAATTTACGGAATTCATGGAATTCAGTGAATTCACGGAATTTATGGAATTCATGGAATTCACGGAATTTATGGAATTCAGTGAATTTATGGAATTCACGGAATGCACGAAATTCATTAAATTCACGGAATTCATGGAATTCACGAACTTCAAAGAATTTGTGGAATTCAGATTGTCGTTACCAGTAAAAAACATTTTCGGTACTGGTAAAAAAAATACCGGTACCGACAATTTTTTTTACCCATTTTTGAACCGTACATGAAATTGAAGGAATTTACGGAATTAACGGAGTTGATGAAATTCACGGAATTCAGGGAATTCATGGAATTCACGGCTAACTTATGGCCGACGGCCATACCACGCTGAAAAAACCAGTTCTCGTCCGATCACTGAAGTTAAGCAGGGTTGGGCGCGGTTAGTACTTGGATGGGTGACCATTCAAGAATACTGCGTGCTGTTGGCCCATCGTGGGTGTGGTGAGCCCACACTTGTAGTTATTTACTACAAGAAGCTATCCACCTAGAAACACTGCCCGAATCGGGTAGTGTCACGCCTACCCGGAAAGGGAAATGGCTTAATGGTATACATACATACATGCATACACGGAATTGACGGAATTCTAAGAATTCTCGGAATTCACGAAACTCAAAGAATTCGTGGAACTCACACTGTCGGTACCCGTAAAAAAATTGTCGGTACCAGTAAAAAAAAATTACTGGCACCGGCATTCATGTAATTCACAGAATTCACGGAATTCAGGGAATTAACTGAATTCAAGCAATTCACGAAATTCACCCCTTCCAATAGCATGTGGCGGCTGGATGGCACCCCTGTAACTGGTCGCAGAAATAAGGTTGGTCAAACCCCTACCCCTTTCCAACATTTCATGGGGGGGGGCAACCCTGTGTCTGGTCACAGAAATAATGTTGGTCAAAGCTCGATCCCTGCATCTCTCTGATTCGTCTCCTGGGATTAATCACAAAAATAAGTTCAGTTTTACCACATTGCAGTGTTTCTAATTCTTTCACAATTAGTCTAGTTAGTCGACTGCTAAGCTAGCAGTGAATTAATATGTACTTGTTAATTGATTCCCTTGGAATTCTCACGAATTTTGTAGAATTCTCTTCAAAATGTTTTTTTATTAATTTAAAGAGTTTTTAATACTTTTCAACCTATGAGAATACAGATTAAATTATTTGAAATTTAAAGATTTTTGAATTATCCAAATTCCTCTGAATTCACTGAATTCTACTAAATCCATCGCAAATTTCGTAAGTCTTACCCAATAAGTCAAGTTAAGTCAACGGCCTAGCTACCAGTGAATGAAGATGTACTCGTCTTTTGAATTTCGCAAAGTTGTCACGAATTCTGTGGAATACCTTCCAACACTTTAGAATTAATTTAAAGAATTTCAAATACTTTTCACGCTATGAAAATACGCAATCAGTAGTTTAGAATATGTAGAAAGACTCATAATCCTATAAATTCTTAAGAATTTTTCTGAATTCTAATAAAATCATAGCACTATTTCTAATTATTTCCCAATTAGTCAAGTTAGGGAGTCGGCGTAGGTACGACTGAAGGAAGATGTACCCTTTATTTGAATTACACACGATTCTATCAAATTCTGTAGAAATACATTCAATACTTTTGAATTAATCAAAAGATTTTTGAATAATTTTCAAACTACGATAATACATATTGAATTATTTGTAATGAAAGGCTCATAAATTCTACGAACTCCTGTGAATCCTTCAGGGTTTTACTAAAACCATAGCACTATTCCTAATTCTTTCCAAAATTTTAAAAACTTTGAAGCAATGAGAACAAAAATTGAATTCTTTGGAATTTAAAAACATTCAGTCTTGCTTTTTATAAGCAAAAATAAGGAACTGGCTTTAATAGACATTTTCAATCGTCTTTTCCCAAAGTTTTTGCAGTAGTTTTTCGACTGGAGAGTTCAAAAAGCGTGTTCTTTTTTGACGGAAGAAGTTCACGACCTTTTAGAAAAGTGTGAACTGTTTAAAATTTACTATCTTGGATTTTATAAGCGAAAGTAGTTTTTCGTGTGCAGAGTCCAATCAAGGGAGCCTGGTTTCGACGGTAGGCACTTACGAGCTTAAAAACAATTGTTAGGTATTTAAAATTTACAATCTTAATTGCTTTATGTAACCGAAAATAAGTAACTAGCTTTGAGAGACATTTTCAATAATCTTTTTCCCAAGTATTTTCAGTAGTTTTTTGACTGGAGAATCAAAACGAGCGTGTTATTTTTTGACGGGAGATGTTTACGAGCTTCTAGAAAAGTATGAATTATTTAAAATTTACTATCTTGGTTTCTATAAGCGAAAATAAGGAACTAGTTTTGACAGACATCAACAATTGTCTTTAACCCAATTTTTTTCAGTAGTTTTTCGTCTGTAGAACCAGTTTTTGTAACCAAAAAGAACTAACTAGCTTTGAGAGACATTTTCAATCGCTGAAAAGGTATATCAAAGCTAGTTCCTTATTTTCGCTTATAAAAACCAAGATAGTAAATTTTTTAACAATTCACACTTCTCTGAAAGCTCGTAAAGCTCCCGTCGAAAAAGAACACGCTTGTTTGGACTCTCCAGTCGAAAAACTACTGAAAATACTTGGGAAAAAGACGTTTGAAAATGTCCACCAAAGCCAGTTCCTTATTTTCGGATACATAAAGCAATAATGTAAATTTTAAATATTAACCGATTTTTGTTAAGCTCGTAAGTGCCTCCCGTCAAAACCAGGCTCCCTTGATTGGACTCTGCATACGAAAAACTGCTGAAGAAACTTGAAAAAATGATGAATATGATTGATAATATCTGTCAAAAGAAGTTCCTTACTTTCGCTTATAAAATCCAAGATAGTAAATTTTTAAGCATATCACACTTTTCTAAAAGGTCGTAAACTTCTTCCGTCACAAAAGAACACGCTTGTTTGGATTCTCCAGTCGAAAAACTACTGGAAAAACTTAGGGAAAAGACGATTGAAAATGTCTATCAAAGCTAGTTCCTTAATTTCGGTTATAAAAAGCAAGACTGAATGTTTTTAAATTCCGAAGAATTCAGTGTTTGTTCTCATTGCTTCAAAGTTTTCCAGAACTTTTGAGTGGAATTCTACGCAATTCGAGAGAATTCCGCAGAATTCAAATAACGATTACATCTTCATTCAACGGAAGCTAATCCGTCGAAATAACTTGACTAATTTGGAAAGAATCAAGAATATTGCCATGGTTTTAGTAGAATCCTGAAGAATTCAGGGGAATTTGTAGAATTTATGAGCCTTTCAATTCAGAATAATGCAATATGTGTTATCGTAGCTTAAAAAGTATTTAACAATGTTTCGAATAATTTAAAAGAATTGAATGTATTTCTACAGAATTTGACAGAATTGTGCGTAATTCAAATAAAGGGTACATCTGCCTTCAGTCGTACCTACGCCGATTCCCTAACTTGACTAATTGGGAAATAATTAGGAAAAGTGCTATGATTTTATTAGAATTCAGAACAATTCTGAAGAATGTATAGGATTTATGAGGTTTTTTACATATTCTAAACTGTTGATTGCGTATTTCCATAGTGTGAAAAGTATTTAAAATTCTTTAAATTAATTCTAAAGCGTTGAAAGGTATTCCACAGAATTCGTCACAACTTTGCGGAATTCAAAAGACGAGTACATCTTCATTCACTGGTAGCTAGGCCGTCGGCTTAACTTGACTTATTGGGTAAGTCTTACGAAATTTGCGATGGATTTAGTAGAATTCAGTGAATTCAGAGGAATTTGGAGAATTTAAAAATCTTTAAATTTCAAATAATTTAATCTGTTTTCTCATAGGTTAAAAAGTAATCAAAGCTCTTGAAATTAATAAAAAAAAACATTTTGAAGTGAATTCTACAAAATTCGTGAGAATTCTGCAGGATTCAATTAACAAGTACATCTTCATTCACTGCTATCTGCAGTCGACTAACTAGACTAATTGTGAAAGAATTAGAACACTGCAATGATTGTATCAAACTTCGGAGAATTCCGGAGAATTCGGAGGAATTTACAGCATTTGAAAGGTTGTGTATGCAAAACCAGTGCCGGTAAAAAAAAATTTTCGGTACCGTTAAAAAAATGTTGTCGGTACCTGTAAACAAATATGTCGATAGAGCTTAAACTGCCGGCAAAAATATTTAAAAATTGATTTTTCTCCCATGTGTTTATTGCTATTGTTTGATCCTCAACATCGGCTATCTTGCTAGTTGACGTCACAGACCAAAAAAAATTAGAAAATGTTAGGGGTAAAACTGAACTTATTTCTGTGATTGATCACAGAAGACGAATTAGAGAGATGCAGGGATAGGGCTTTGACCAACATTATTTCTGCGACTAGTCACAGGGGTGCCTTGCGCCCCAAAGAGATATTGGAAAGAGGTAGTTGTTAGACCAACATTATTTCTATGACCAGTCACAGGGGTGCCTTCCAGCACCTACGAAGTGTCAGAAAGGAGTAGGGGTTTGACCATCATTAATTCTGTGTCCAGTCACAGGGTCACCATCCAGACGCCACGAGCTATTGGAAGGGGTGAATTTCATGAATGCCTTGAATTTCGTTAATTCCCTGAATTTCTTGAATTCCGTGCATTCATTGAATTCCTTGAATTTACGGTTCAAAAGCCGGTAAAAAAAAATTGTCGGTACCGGTAATTTTTTTTACTGGTACCGACAGTGTGAATTCCACGAATTCTTTGAATTTCGTGAATTCCAAGAATTCTTGGAATTCCATCAATTCCTTGAATTCCATGCATTTCGTGAATTCTGTGAATTCCATAAATTCCGTGAATTCCATGAATTCCATAAATTCGATGTGTTCCGTGAATTCCATGAATTCCGCGAATTCTTTGAATTCCGTGAATTTCAACTCCGTTAATTCCATGAATTCCGTGAATTCTTTGAATTCCATGAACTCCTTGAGTTCCACGAATTCCTTAAATTCCGTAAATTCCTTGAATTCCATAAATTCCTTGAATTTTATGTACGGTTCAAAAACCGGTACCGACCATTTTTTTTACCCGTACCGACAGTTTATACACTTCGTATTTAAAAGTCTTGAAAATCTAAATAATTCAATGTATTCAAAAGTGTTCAGGGTAATTCAAAAACGTTAAAGTAATTATTTCTACAGACTAGAAGGAATTCTGCGGAATGCTAAGAATTCAGGAGGATTCTACAGATTTCAAACAACGCATGCATTTTAATGAACTCGTCGAGCAATGTTTTCTAATTTGGTTGCTACGAAAAAGATACTTTTTAATTTTCGAATCTCGTTTAAGTGTGAAGTCGCACCAAAGAGTCAAAACCACCTACAACAATAAACGGAGGGGAAATTATACGTTCTGAACTTGTATTCTGACACACTCTTAGCGATGGCACATGGACTGTTGGCTATCTAACGCATTTTTTTGATTGGATAACCTGTAATTGCTAATTACTCGGTAATTATGCATTTAATCAAATTTTTTTATTGATTATTTTCTACTCAGTTTTTCACAAGGAATCAGAAAATATAAATATGTATTTTGAATACATGGACACCCTGTATATACACCACGAAAAAAAATGTTTCCCATGAATACAAAATAATAACATGTTTCTTTGGTTCCAGCTGAATAAATGTCAGGTTCGACATATTCAACTTTTTTTTTAAATGTGTGCATAGGACTCAATAAAAAAAA
>CAKNYM010049878.1:0-10500 GCA_932195095.1 Andricus curvator
ATTTAACTATTTGGTTAAAAATTGAACTATTTTATTTCTGGTTGAAAATCAATATATTTTTGTTGAAAAATCAACTATTTAGTTTGAAAATTTAAATGGAAATTCAACTATTTGGTCGAAATTTAATCTATTTTTTCGAAAATTCGTCTTTTGGTTTCGGAGTAAAAAATTGATCTTTCTTGTTTGAAAATGTATCTTTTTAGTTGAACATTTAACGGCTTGGTTAAAATTGGAACTCCTTTGTTGAAAATGCATTTTTTACTTTTGTTGATTCAACATTTTACTTAAAAATTCATGTCTTTGGTTAAAAATTAACTATTTTGTTGAAACTTCGTTTTTTTTCGTTGGAAATTAATTTTTTAACTATAAATTTAATTATTTCATTTTCGGTTGAAAAATTACCTTTTTTGGTTGAAAATTAAACTATTTGGTTTAAACATCTATTTTATTTAGATGAAAATTCAACTATTTGGTCGAAAACTCATGCATTTTGTTGAAAAATGGTATTTTTCGGTAGAAAATTAATCTTCTTGTCTGAAAATTTATCTTTTTTATTTAACAATTCAACAAATTGGTTGACAGTTGACCTCCTCGGTTAAAAATTTAATTTTTTCTTGATTCGTCATATTAGTTGAAAATGCATCTGTTTGATTAGAATTGAACTATCATACTTTGACGAAAGTTCGTTTTTTCGGTAAAATTTTTTTTTTATCAGAAAATTTAACTATTTGGTTAAAATTGAACTTTTCGGTTGAAAATTAGGTATTTTTTTTTTAAATTATTATTTTTTTTAAATTAATTTTGTAGTTGAAAATTGATTTGTTTCTTGATTCGTAATTTTAGTTGAAAATTCATCTGTTTGATTTAAATTTGAACTACTTTGATGAAAGTACGTTTTATCGGTAAGAATTTATTTTTTACCTGAAAATTTAACCATTTGGTTAAAAATTGAACTTTGGTTGAAAATTAGGTATTTTGTTGAAAATTATTTTTTTTTTATTCAAAATTAATTTTTTAGTTGAAAATTTAACTATTCGGTTAAAAATTGAACTTTTTGGTTGAAAATTATTGTATTTTGTTGAAAATTTGTCTCTTTGAGTAAGAAATTAGTCTTCTTGTTTGAAAATGTATCTTTTTTAGTTAAAAATTCAACTACTTGGTTGAAAGTTGAACTTCTTTGTTAAAAAATCTTTTTTTTTTTTTTTTTGTTAATTCATCATTTTATTTAAAAATTTATCTGTTTGAAAATTGAACTATTTGGTTGAAAATTCGATTTTGGAGTGAAAAGTAATTTTTTTACCTGCAAATTTAACTATTTGGTTAAAAATTGAACTATTTTATTTCTGGTTGAAAGTAAATCTATTTTGGTTGAAGAATCAACTATTTAGTTTGAACATTTGTCTCATTTAAATGAAAATTCAACTATTTGTTCGAAATTTAATCTATTTTTTCGAAAATTCGTCTGTTGGTTTCGGAGTAAAAAATTAATCTTTCTTGTTTTAAAATGTATCTTTTTAGTTTAAAATTCAACGACTTGGTTAAAATTTGAACTCCTTTGTTAAAAATGCATTTTTTGTTTTTGTTGATTCATCATTTTACTTAAAAATTCATGTCTTTGTTTCAAAATTGAACTATTTTGTTGGAAATTCGTTTTTATTAATTATTTATTCAACTGAAATTTATTTAAACTATTTCATTTTTGGTTAAAAATTCAACTACTTGGTTGAAAATTTATCTTTTTAGTTGAAAATTCAACAATTTATTAAAAATTCAACTATTTGTGAGTGTATGTATTTTGTTGAAAATGCAACGTCTTCTAAACATTTTCTTTTGGTCTCAGGTTGTTGTAAATCTTCCAGAAGTGGGAGTCGTAACTTAGTAAATCTAAAGAAACAATTTTGGAAGAAAAAAAATTATAATATATTAATATATAATTATTATATTGAAAAATTAATATATTCTCCTTTTTTGGAAAAGTAACTTAGAAAAAGTTACATTTTGATACGGTAACGGTAACGATAACTAGTTACTTTTTTCGTGATGTAACAATAATGACAACTAGTTCCTTTTAAAAAGCAACTTATAGGTCACTGCTAATAGATTTGCTGTTTTTTTTTCAAATGAAAAATAGTGTATGATATTAAAGAAATAATTTTATTGTTCATCGAGCAGATTACTCACGTGGAAAAAGGTGGAGACGAGAAGAATTCTGTTGTCTTCTCTCTGAAGAATCAAATCGGAGGCTTAGCTCGTGCTTTGCAGGTCTTTCAAGTTAGTAACATACTTTACAAATTTAATATTACAAAATTATATTAAATTCTACAGAAATTATTTTAGAGAAATTATTTAAAGTTCACTTCTAATGAGAAAAAATGAAAGAAGATGAAGTATATTTGCATGAACTTCAAAATATTTTCAATAACATCAATAGGCTTTAACAAATTCCTAAAGGTTTTAATAAATTCCAAACAATTTTACAAAATTATTTGAGGACTTTAAATAAAAACAATTCCTTAGCTGAAAAGTACCCTCAGTACCTCTTTCATTCACGATGTTTAAAAACAGTTTTGAGTGGACTTTAAAAAAACGTAATAAAAGTCTTAAGGTAGTTATCGTACCGAAAATCCCTGATTTATAAAAAAAAATCAAGAGATCGTCCATATATTACTTAACGCTTTTTTAGAATGCAACGTTATCTATGTGTGCAAAATTTTAGAAAAAATAATTTGTTACCAAGCTAGAATTGTCGATTCGCCGTTAGGTTCGCGCAAAAGCAGAACCCAGCAGATCCTCTTTCTCCTACATGGCCGGTAACGAGCATGTTAAGAATCTTCTCGGTTCTGCTTTTGGTGCGAAAATAGAATTTCCTCCGAAAAAAACTACCTTTACCGGGACTATCTCTACTCTTAAAATTATATAAAATTATTCAATATTTCGATTTTTTTTTGAGTTTGATTGATCGATCACTTAACTCAAAATCAAAAAAACTAGTATCAATCGCGCACTACGCACGCGTGTAGTTTTTCGAGCCAAGGGGCAAAAAATAATTTTGAATGAAAATAAAAATTTCGAATCACTATTCATTTGTTAAAATTTTTGAACACTTCAATTTGAACTTGAATTAGGTTTTATAAAAGTATTATCAGTTTGATTGATTGATTATCAGTTTGTTTTGAAATATTTTTAACTTTTCTTCAAAAATTAACTTTTCCAAATAAAAAATCATTAAAAAGTTTGCCAGGAATGTTGAGAAAGTTTATTTAATATCTTGAAACTTTTCAAAATTCTTAAAAAGGTTCAAAATTTTATTTTGTAATCTTCAAAAATCTACATTTTGTTTTTAATTTTTCGAAATCTTTTTAAATTTAAAATTATTTTTTAAATTGTTCTAAGCTTCTAAATATCCTTAAAATGATTCGCATCTTTCTAAACAAAAATTTAAATGCTGCAAAATTTAAAAAATCTTCGAAATTCTTTTTCGACAATTTTGGAAATCTTTTGAAATGCTTCGAAATCTTTTGAAATGCTTCGAAATCTTTTTAATTATTCTCTTGAATACATTTTTCAAAACAAAAATCATTTCAAATGTTCCTAGGAATTTTAAGAAAATTTTGTTTATTCTCTTGTAACCTTTCAAAATTCTTAAAAAGGTTTTAATTTCTTTTTCAAAAAATACAAAAATCTATGCACAATTAGAAAAATTGCCTTAGAATCTTCCAGATCCTTTTCTGACAATTTTAGAAACATTTTCTTTTTTCTTTTTCAAAATAAAAAATCATTAAAAATTTTCCTAGGAATCCTAAGACAATTTTTTTTTTTTTGATACGTTTCGAAAATGTGGAAAAAGCTTCTTTATCTTGAAATCTTCAGTTTACATTGGAATTTCGGGAAATTTCGCAAAAGAAAATAAAAAAATCTTCTGGAATCCCTCTTTCCCCTAAAAGCTTTACGTAATATATGAACGACTCCAAACCAATAAATAATTCTTGGTGAATTTTTGTACTTTTTTAAAGGATTTGGGCGTGAATGTCGTGCACATTGAATCGAGAAAGTCAGCGAGACGAGGTTCAGAATATGAAATTTTGGTAGATGTAGAATGTGACTCGAAAAAAATGCAACAATTGACGAGAATGTTGAGTCGTGAAGTAGCGGCCATCAATCTCTCCAAATATGAAGAAGTTGGCTCCGTTCCCCATGCTCCTATGCTTTCTGCAGCCCCTAGTTTTGGTGAGCTCCCTGCAAATAGATTACAAATTTCTAATCAGATAAAATCTTCAAAATTTGTATTGTAAAAGTAAATTCTACCCGAGGGGTTAAGGCCCCTTGAAATTATCGATAAATTGATCTTCATAAACGGAGGTCAAAGAAGCCATTTTGTCTAGTTTTTTATTTTTTTTATCCAAAAAGGAAGTAGATAGAACAGTTGTCTACACTGGTTTTTGCTTTCGTGAATAACAATTCTTGTTACCGACCATGCCGGACGAAAAGGATCTGTTCGGTTCTGCTTTTGGACGAACCTAACGACAAAAGAAATAAATACTATAAAACTTTGTCCAGAAGGTTCGCAGTTTTCCGTTTTGTCGTTAGGTTCGCCCAAAAAGAGAATCGAGCAGATCATAATTCTTGTTACGGACCATGCCGGACGAAGAGGATCTGCTCGGTTCTGCTTTTGGGAGAACCTAACGACAAAACGAAAACCTACTATCCATCGGGACCCACATTTTTTCGATTTGTCGTTGGGTCCGCCCAAAAGCAGAACCGAGCACATCCTATTTCTCCGGCATGGCCGTTATTCAGCATGGTTAAAGTGACCATTCGTCCTGTATTTCGCAGGACAGTCCCGCATTTGAGCAATGTATCCTGCGATGGTAAATGTCCTGCAAAACGTCCTGCAAAATACGATTTTTTGCAAAACGTCCCGCAAAAGGGTTTTTTTTTCTCCTTCTCGAGGCTTCTGAGTTTCTATCTAGGTTCTCGACCAATCAATTTTGAGTTTTCAACATTGCGTGTGATATAATATATTTAAATGAATGTGTTTCATGACTCAAGACTTTCTTAGTGTAAACATATTGAATATGAGCCCCCCCCCCTTCCGCAATCCTACTATCAGCGTCTTGCATTTGAGCGTTTCAAATATGGTCACTTTAAGCGTGTTATGAATCTGATCGGTTCTGCTTTTGGGCGAACCTAACGACAAAACGAAAAGCTACTATAAACTTGGGTCCTGAAGGTTGGTAGTTTTTCGTTTTGTCGTTAGGTTCACCCAAAAGCAGAACCGAGCAGATCATCTTCCTCCGGCATGGCCGGTATCAAGCATGATCAGAATCTGCTCGGTTCTGCTTTTGGGCGAACCTAATGACAAAACGAAAAACTACTATAAACTTGGGTCCTAAAGTTTAGTAGTTTTTCGTTTTGTCGTTAGGTTCGCCCAAAAAGAGAACCGAGCAGATCCTCTTCCTCCAGAATAGCCAGCAAAACGCATGGTAAGTCGCGAAAGCAAAAACCTATGTAGAAAACTGTTTTATCTACTCACTTATTATCATGGTGCCGCTAATAAGGCACATTTTTTTCTCTCCATTATTACATAAAAAATAGAATTTTCTCCAAAATAAACTGCCTTTACCGGGAGTATTTGTATTGTTTGAATTATGTATACAAAAGACTAGATAAAATGTTTCTCCGCTTGGCCTTAGTTTATGAAGTCCGATTTGCCGATAATTTATAGGGGCCCTAACCACTTCGATTTTTTGGATACACTAGTTTGCAAGGTTACAGGATTACATATGATTACATGAGATTACACAATATTTCATGAGATTACACATGGGATTACATGGTGTTACATCATATTACATAGGATTACACGATATATAGAGAAGATTATAGGGATTACTTGGGGTTACATGGGATTTCAAAGAGATTATAAGAGATTACACAAGATTAAACGGAATTAAAATTGAAAATTAAAAATTGAAACTGAAAATAGAGGTATCAAAATTACTAATAATATAAGGGACTGTATCTTATACATACCAAAATTTAAAGATTTAATTTTGGAATTAATTCAAAAATATAATTCATATTTAAAAAAATTTTCTTAAGTTTGTTATCGTGCCAAAAAATAGGTATCTGTAAAGTAAAGTGTCTATGATTTTAAGAATTGAAATATCATCAGTCTTGTATTATGAAAGAAAATAAATAATTTTATATGAAAAATTTTAAACTTACAAAAAATAATTATTTTAACAATACTTTTTTTTTGATATTTTTGACCGTTGCATCCTACCAATTTAAAAAAAAAAGTTGAATTTTAATAAATAATGTTTTATTTTTTTGGAAAAAACGTTTCCTACAACTTAACTGTTTTCAGTTTTGAAAATAAGTCAGTTATCTTCAAATATAGTTATTTGGGATGACTAAAACCCCGAAAAATAAAATTTCCGAAAAAGAAAATATTCCAAATAGAAAATTCCCGTACAGTTTATGATATTATCAAATTTGAAAATCCGCAAATAATAAAATTTCCGACAGTTTATAATATTAGCCAATTTGAAAAGAAAATCTAAATTTCCTTAATTCAAAAAAGCCGAAAAATTGTTTTTAATCAATATTATTTATTTATTAAAGATACAGTAACTTAATATTTTGTTTAAAAAAAATGTTTTTAAATGTTCTATATATTTTTCCTAATTATTGTTAAAATTTAAAATAACAATAATTGTGAAAAAATTCTCAATGCAAGTTTTTTTGGTTTGGAAATGTGCATAGTATTTTTTTAATTATTGTTTTTGTAATACAAATTTTGTTCTTTTATGTTCTTTTTCACTAAGAAATATATTTTTTTACAATAATTGTTATTCTTAATTCAAAAAATGATTTAAAAAAAATATATTGAACATACAAATAATTGTTTTTTTCGAAGTATTTTATTATTGTATTTTTGATAGATAAATATGATTTATTGAAAAGCAATGTTTTGAATTGTTCAAATTTGTGAATTTTCTCGTGTCGGGAATTTTTCAGCATCGGATATTTTATAATTCGTCAATATTATGTCGGGAATTTTATTATTCGGGACTTTTCGAATTCGCTATTATCATAGATTGTTCGGGAATTTTATTATTCGAAAATTTTCCAAGTCGGGATTTTTATATCACGGCAATTCTATAATTTCTGGAATTTTTTATTTCGAATATTTTCTTTTTTATGAATTTCACAGCGTCGTGATATTTAGTTTTCGAGATTTTTCAATCGTCCCTTTATTCCTTAGAAAATGTTTCTTTAAAAAAATTGCTTTAACGATTTCAACTATAGGAAAATTTACTTTCTAAATTGGAAACAAAAGAAGGAAGATAATATTTTCCTGAAATAAAATAAGCCATAATTTTTTATAATTCAACCATTTTTCAAAAATTGGTAATAAGCAATAGTAGGTTTAAAAAAATTGCATTTAAAATAATGTTTTTTTTATTTGAAACATCATTAAAAATATTATTTTGATTTTTAAAATCATAGAGAAACTATTTTTTTCAGAGATCTGTTTTTGGAATGAAAACTACCTCAAGTTCTGTACTCACTCGATTAAATAATCAATTAGGTTTAAATTTTATTCGTTAATTTTTGGGAAAGTAAAAATTGTTAATTGCATATTTTTAAATATTATTTTTCCTTGTGCAATTCGAATATCATTAAAAACTGAATGTTATTACTTACAGAAAATTTTTTGAAATAAGTTGACATTTTTTTTAATGTTTAAAAATTATACTTTTTGAATTTTTTGTGGAAAGAAGTGATGAAGGATAAATGGAAAATATTCGAACAAAGGTAGAAGAAACTTAAAACGAACAAATGCAATAATAATTTAGGGAAACAGATATAAGGGATATCATTAATTATAATCAACTAATTTATTTTATTTTTTTCTAAGCACTTTTATTTTCGTTGGTTTTTGGAAAGTGCATACATAGTGCCAAAAAATGCTTAATCTTGTGTATAGTAGGGATTTAAAAGTTTAAAAAAATTGTATCTACTGATATACCAAAATATTACATGGGATTACACGAGATTACATTGGATTACACAAGATTACACAAGATTACAGGGATTACAGGGATTACAAGGGATTGCATATATTACATGGGATTTAAAAAGATTACAAGGGATTACACAAGATTACAGGGATTACAGGGATTACCAGGGATTGCATATGTTACATGGGCTTTAAAAAGATTAAAAGGGATTACACACGATTACAGGGATTACCAGGGATTGCATATATTACATGGGATTTAAAAAGATTACAAGGGATTACACAAGATTACATAGCAGAGTTTACACCATGATTACAACAATGGGTGGGCCAAAAATTAAAAAAT
This sequence comes from Andricus curvator, assembly GCA_932195095.1. Taxonomy (NCBI): domain Eukaryota; kingdom Metazoa; phylum Arthropoda; class Insecta; order Hymenoptera; family Cynipidae; genus Andricus; species Andricus curvator. The sequence continues at coordinate 8,376 of CAKNYM010049878.1, forward strand.
GATTAGGCTCATTGATAATAACACTGAAAAGTTTCTTTGTGGCATTTCGAACAAATTCAAAAAAAATTCTCACCATTAGACAAGAAAAATTGAATTTTTATTTAATTTTTTGTATGTATCAATAAAATATTTTTCCAATTTTATCTAGATAAAGTTTATGAAAGTAAATAAGCTTAGATGTAAAAAAAGTGAGCCAAAAATTTCAAAATGATGAGGCTCATTGATAAAAACACTGAAAAGTTTCTTTGTGGCATTTCGAACAAATTAAAAAAAAAAAAATTTCGCCATTGGACAAAAAAATTGATTTTTTTTTTATTTTTTGTATGTATCAATAAAATATTTTTCCAGTTTTATCTAGATAAAGTTTATGAAAGTAAATACGTTTAGATGTAAAAAAAAGTGAGAAAACATTTTTTTTTAGAAATATAATATTTCCGAAAATAACCAAAAATGCAGTTTTGTTCATTTGTATGTAAAGTTACAAAAAAAAGATTTTTTTTTTACTTTTTGATGCTCTTTTTAATTCTAAGGAAACACGTTCGTATTTTTAAGTTTCAAACAAAATTTTTTTCTATTGTGTACAGATTGTGTAAGAAAAAATTTTTCGTCGATATATAATATTTCAAAAAATGACCAAATGTGCATTTTGATTAAATTGTACCTAAAGTTAAAAAAAAGTTTTTATTTTTTGGATGTTTTTTGTAATTAACTAAAGAAACACCTACATATTTTTAAGTTTGAAACAATTTTTTGAAAATATTTTTTACAGATCTTGTGTAAAAATGGCTCATGTTTCAGGATTCGTAAAAAATACAAGAAATTTTTTTTTTTGAAGCTTAAAAATTATTAAAATGAACATCAACAAATTAAAAAAACGAAAAACATTTTTTTGGCAATCTTAGGTACAAATTTACAAAATTGCATTTTCCTCATTCTTTAAAATATATTCCGACGGGAAAAAAAATGTTCTCACTTTTTTTCCGTCTAATGTTATTTAATTCCATAAACTTTACCCAGACAAATTTTTTTTCACATTTTTTTCTCATAGACAAAAAATTTTAAAAATTAAAAATTTGCAATTTTTCAATCGACTTGCCCAATGATGAAAAATTAACAAAAAATTCAATTTGTTCATAATGCCACAAAGAAACTTTCCAGTGCTATTAACAAAGGATCTAATCATTTTGAGTTTTTTCGGCCCACCTTAGTTGTTAATCTCTCTATTCTGCCAAATCGATACATTTGAACAAACATTTTTTTTATTAAATTAATTTCTCTTTTAAAAAAAGCTTTCTAGGAACTATTATTTTTCAATTATTCTATCATTTCAATTAAATTTGTCAGATTTCAGTGAAGTGAACATGCAATGGTTTCCTCGAAAAATAGCTGATCTGGATAATGCTCAGAAAGTCCTGATGTATGGATCTGACCTAGATGCTGATCATCCAGTAGGTTTTATTTTTAAATATTTATATACGTTAGGGTGCCCAATACAAATTTGAATGTTTAAATTTTGCGACCGCTACCTCCTAAATTTCCTTCTTTGAGTGAAGTACTACTACCATAAATTTTATTTTATATTTAAAAAATTGTTCAGAGTTTTTGCTAGGCCATTTTAGGTATAAAAATGTATTTTCTCAGGTTTTTATTTTTACCCATCGAACGTAGGGTTTTCCAAACAAAAATTTTAGTTGTTCAGTAGCCATCATGGAATCACATGACAAAATAGTCTTTTGAATGTTGGTAAATCCATACCGAAAAAATGTTGTTTCTTTAAAGATTAAAAAAAATATTCGTTTTTCCGTGTAATAACAATTACAGCTATTTTATATATTACCATTTGTTTAGGGAACACATCTTCCACTCTCAACATTCACCAAAAATGAAAAATTACTTTTCTAAATTTTTGTCAGAATTATTTCCTAATGGGTATTTTTATTGTATTTTACTCACATCTAATATTGAATATTTATTGATCGAATACATGACGAATGTCTGCCTTCAAACTCGACTGTCGAAAACCCGGCTGAACCCGGAAGGTGGTTTTCTGCAGTTTTCCTAACCCGTGGCCAAATGCGAGCACTTCTAATAAAGTTGGATGAAGTAACAATAGCTATAATTATAT
>CAKNYM010049878.1:10900-21692 GCA_932195095.1 Andricus curvator
ACCGGGTGACAGAAAAAAATCTTGAATTTCGAAATACACAAAAAATAAATATTTTTTATAGTTTAAAGATTCCTATAGTAATTTAAAATGTAATTTGTAACTAAAATTACCACTAAACAATTTTAAAAAAAATGAAAATTGATGGCAGTACTTTTTTACCAAAAAGAAGAAACTTCGGGGGTAAAGTTTGCAAAATTCAAAATTGGGCACCCTAATATAGATATTTTTCATTGCAAATAAAAATTGCTTAATAAAAATACTTTAATACAATTTAGGGCTTCAAGGATCCGATTTATCGCAAGCGCCGTGAACACTTTGCTGATATTGCCAATAATTTCAGACAGTGAGTCTACGATTTAAATTATTTAAAAAAATATATTAACCTATTCTATTTTCTACTTTTATTTTTTTCAGTGGACAATCTATTCCGAGAATTCAGTACACACAGGAGGAAATAAAAACCTGGTAATATATATTCCAAATTATCAATATTTTTTAAATCATGAGTAAAATCTTGATTCGTGTGTTTAAAATAAAAAATTAGTCAAAGTAGGTGCCGCTCACCTACAAAAAAGGGTTTCGTTAATTAAGACGTTAATGAAGACGTTCAAACCTCCCCCTCCCATACTTTTCCTCCCCTACGCCCCCTACATTCCCCTAATTCTCCTCTCCACCCCTACTTCCTCTCCCCTCACTTCACCCTTCGCTTCCCCTCTCTGAACCAAATTGTTCCCCTACTTTCCCCCTCCACCACTTCCCCAGCCATCACTTTCCCTCCCCTACTCACCCGCACTACCATCCTTCACTTCCAATCATTTCCCCTATTTCCCCTCACTACCCCTCCCTAATTTCCCCTCCCTAATTTCCCCTCCCTTTCTCTATTTACCCTGCTCTTATTTCCTTCAATTCCCCCTCAATTCCTCTAATGTTCCATTCTCTAGCAGCTAGAGGATGGAACAGTAGAGGAATTGGAGGAGAGAGAGGAGATAAGAATTTAGGGCAAGCTAGAGTCTAGCTTCCCCTAAATTCTTATCTCCTTCTTGCCACTCACTTCCCCTGTCCCCGCCCTTCATTTCCCTTCAGTTCTCCTCATTTCTAATACTTGCCCACCCCTCATTTCCCCTTACTTCAACTACTTTCCCCCTTCTCATTTTAATTCACTTCCCCTACTTCCCCACCCCTCATTTCCCCTTCTGGGAAAAAATTACGACGGACACCCGATCGAAACTATAAGAGTTTTTGCCCGGGGCTACGAAAACCTGAAAATCGCGAAAATTTGTATATTGAAATTTTGTAGACAGATTATTAATTGTGTCTTTTCTCATAGAAAAAAATTTTGTTTCGACTCTTAATTGCTAAGTTTTTTATAAAAATCATCATTTGTGACGGAAAATTAACACTAGTTAACATTTACTATTTTTACAAACATTTTTATAAACAATTTCTCACTTATTGGATTTGGCTTGAGCTATTTTTACTAGCTCAGATTTTAATAGTCTGTTTTTTAATTAATTTTTTATAGGGTTTTAATTATTTATTGTTGAAATTGAATTATTTGTTAAAGTATAGTATCTCATTTATATTAAAATTTTATTATTGGGTTAAAAATTGAATTATTTTGTTAAAAATTCAACAATTGGTTAAAAACTCACATTTGGTTGAAAATTCAACTGTTTTGTTGAAAATTCGTATTTTTGCTATCAAATTCCACAATTTTTCTGAACATTAATCTTTTTAGTTTAAAAATGCATCTCTTTCTGTAGAAATTTCACCTGTTTGGTAAAAAATTCTACTGTTTGGTTAAAACATTAATCTGCTTTAGTTGAGGATTCAAGTCTGTTGTTAAAAATTCGTTTTTTTTGTTGTTAAATCTAACTGTTTTTTATATTAAATTAAAATCTGTTTTTGTTTAAATGTCCACTGTTACAACAAAAGCTATTACTATTTCTTTAAAGCTTCAGTTTTTCATTGAAGGTACATAACTTTAGTTGAAAATTCCTTTTGTTTTGAGTAAAAAGTAATTGCTTTAACTAAAAATTTAACTGAATTGTTTAAAATTAACTTTTTTGTTGAAAATTTAACAATTTGGTAGAAAATTGAACTATTTGGTTAAAAATGTATATATTTTGTTTACAATTCGTCTTTTTTGGCAGAGAATAAATTTCTTTGGTTAACAATCCAACTGATTGAAAATTAATCTGTTTTAGTTGAAGATTCAAGTATGTGGTTCAAAATTCGATTTTTTTGTTAAATTCAACTGTTTCTTATATTAAATTAAAATATATTTTTGTTAAAATATCAACTATTACAACAACTATTACTACTTTCTTGAAAGATCATTTTTTGGTTGAAGATATATAATTATAGTAGAAAATTTTGTGTCTTTTTGAGTGAAAATTAATTTTTTTAACTGAAAATTTAACTTTTTTGTTGGAAATTGAACAATTTGGTACAAAATTAAACTGTTTTGTGGAAAATTCTTGTTTTTTTTTCATTGAAAATTAATTCTCTTAAATGAAAATTTAACTACTTCTTTTTTGGTTAAAAATGGCTCTTTTTTATTTAAAAATTGAACCATTTAGTTAAATTTTTTAGAAACGAAAAAAAAAATATAATTTAAAAATTATTCAAATAAAATTTGACTAACATCACATCCATATTTTAAACTATTTAGTTGAAAATTTATCTATTTCGTAGAAATTTCGTCTTTCCTGTTAGAAAATTAATCTTTTTGGTTGAAAATTCGACTGTTTTGTAGAAAGCTTATCTTTTTAGTTATAAATATAACTGATATAATCTGTTTTGGTTGAAGGTTCAACTATTTTGTTAGAAATTCGTCCTTTTTAGTTCAATTCAACTGTTTTTGATTTAAAATAATAATAATAAATTTTTTTTATGAATTCATCTTTTTTGTTTTTACTGTTCTATAATGCATCGTGGACTGAATTTGGTATCTTATCTAAATTTTTTATACTAAATACAAAAATCTTCAAGGAATCTGTATTACCAGCAGAGAATAACAGAAATTTTTAACGTCTTTTCAGACTAGATGGAGTTATGAATTAAAAATTATTTTTAATTAATTTTTTTGTTGAAAAAATATCTCCTTTCGCTCCGCTGGGAATCGAACCACAGAACTTCTGAATGCCGGTCGGGTGCCTTCCCATTAAGCTACTATAGAGATCGAGAGAAGAAACTTTTTTCCGAAAATACACGCATTATTTTGCTACGTGGTACAAATCAAATTTTTCAAGGGATCTGCATTATCATCAGAGAATAACAGAAATTTATAACGTCTTTTCAGACTAGATGGAGTTATGAATTAAAAATTATTTTTAATTAATTTTTTCTGAAAAAGATCTTGTCCTTTCGCTCCGCTGGGAAAGGTGAAAAGAGAAGATCTTTTTTCCGAAAAAAATTAATTAAAAATAATTTTTGATTCATAACTCCATCTAGTCTGAAAAGACGTTAAAAACCGAGGATTTAAATTACGTTTGAAATAAAAATTCCAATCCACCTTGAATTTCTATTTCAATATCACGTATGAGTTAGTTGAATAGTTTTTTAAATCTAGAATTTTTCTTGATAAATTTCCCGATAATAAAGAAAGATGAGTTTGGAAAATTCAAACGTGTTTCTTCGATCACGAAGGCAATCGAACATTGAATTTGTCTTGGCGCTTCGTTTCGTTGCAATTTCGTTTCCTTTTAGTTTCTCATAGTATTGAATCTTGTACGTCAGGTCGAACTCGAGCCTTAGTGGATAGGGGAGAATTAAGGGTGCTTTCTAGTATTGAATGCACCTTAATTGCCTTGATTTGATTTCATTTCTTTGAAAGCGAAGAGTTAATGCAGTTGTCGTTTCTGTATTCAACGAATGACTTGTATACACACTAAACAGAACCAGCTAGCTTCAAAACCAATTGGATTAGAGATAATACTTGACGACAATTCTGCCGTGATTTGGAAAAACACCGTTAACTGCAAAAAATCGAAAAATGAGTTTTTTATATCGTTGGGATCGTGAAAAAAGATACACCTGATTATTAAAATAATTTTTTTAAATTGTTAATAACTTTGAAAATAATTATTGCATAATTTTTGGAAAACACCGTAACGGCAAAGACAGGCGAGTTGTGATTTGAGAGATAGCCGTAACTGACCGTTAACTGCAGGCGTAAATCAGAGACGACTAAATACCTGACGTCAAAATTCGAGAAAACGCCGTAACGGGCAGTTACGGACTTTACCAAAATTATTGGACGGCGATTTCGAGCCTTCGTGATTTCGGAGAGGTCCGTAAGTGCTTACGGCGTTCTCCGGAATCATCGAACCCCGAGAAAAAAGGTTTGTGATTCGAGAAACGCCGTAACTGCACTTATTATTAGTTATTATATTCTTTTGCCGTGAACGGCGTTCTCTCAAATCATGGCAGGCCTATTTCTGAGGTCCGCAATTCGAAGAGAGCCGTAACTGCCCGTTACGGCGTTTTCTCGAATTTCAGCATCCCAATCAACACCGTTAACTGCATTTTAGATAATTAATCAACATTTTTTAACCATTTTTATTGCAAAAATGAAAAGATCGTATGCAAATTAGTCAAAAACAGCAAAAAAAAATGCAGAAAATGAATAAGAATCCGCGATACACGCGAATAAAGATTCGAACAGTTTTCGTCGATTTTCTCGGCTTCGTTCATTTTGCAGTTAACGGTGTTTTCCCAAATCACGGCAGAATTACGAGGATTTCAAATAATCTAAACTTAGGCTCGTCCACAAACTTAAAAAAAACATGCTTCAAAATGCAACTGTTTTAGTATTCTAAAGAGTTTAGGTGCTCGGAGAAATTCTTACGAGCATGAGAATATGCTCGACCTTTATGTGTTCTGAAAATTTAATGAGCATTTTATTTGCATTTTGAATTAGGATTTAGAAAATCGTATTTTCTATCTTTATAATAATAATTAGATTTTTTAAATTTCGCGGGAAAATGTATCGCTTCAAATTGGAAAGGGCGCCAAATTTAAATGATAAAAGAAGTCAAAGTAATAGAATAGTATATTATGCACCTAGGGGGAGAAAAAGTACCTCTCCCCCTGGGCGCATACGATATTTTTTATAACAAATGGATGATTTCAGACATTTCTCAAAATACAGTCATGATTTCAGTCCATATTAGATTTTCAGTGAAGAAGCATGATATTTATGTTAACTTATTCCAAATTATCCAAATTCAATGAAAAAATTTCCAGAAATGTTTGGTAATTTACGGTAATTTTAGAGGTGATTTATGGTAACTTACCATAGATTGCCCAAAATTAAATTTAGGCATGCGTATAAATTTGCGGAAATTTATTGTAATTTTTGGTCAATGGTGGTAATTTTACGGGTAAATATGGTAACTTACTATAAATTCCCAAAATTCATATTTAAAAATTTCCGGAAATTTATGAAAATTTTCGGTCATTTATGGTAATTTTACCGGTAAATATGGTAACTCGCCATAAATTGCCCAAAACTTATTTTCAAGAATTTCCATAAAATTTCGGTCATTAATGGTAATTTTACCGGTAAATATGGTAACTTACCATAAATTACCCAAAACTCATTTTAAAAAATTTCCGGGAATTTATGAAAATTTTCGGTCATTTATGGTCATTTTACGGATAGATATGGTAACTTACCATAAATTATCCAAAGCTCATTTTCAAAAATTTCCATAAATTTCCGGAAATTTATGAAAAATTCGGTCATTTATGGTAATTTTACAGGTAAACATGGTAACTTTCCATAAATAACCGCACAATTCTATTATCTGAAACCAAAATTTCAAATGATGAATTTTCAACTAAAAATATTAATTTTTAACCAAATAGTTGCTTGAATTTTCAAACCAAAAGATTAATTTTCTACCAAAAAAGACTCATTTGCAACAAAGTACATGAATTTTCATCTAAAAAAATCAATTTTCAACCAAAATTAGAATAGTTAAAATGTCAGAAAAATTAATTACAAAAGAAAACGAATTTTCAACAAAATATATTTTTTTCATAACAAAATTATTTTTAACCAAAAACAGAAGAATTAAATTTTCAGTTAGAACAATCAAATTTCAACCGAAAAAATTAATTCTGACAAAATATTTCAATTTTAAACTAAAAAATATAAATTTACAAGCCAAAAATATAATATTTCAATTTGCAGTTAGAAAAGTACATTTAAAAAAACGAGTTTTCAGCAAAATTAATTTTCATCTAAAAATATAAATTTTCAAGCGAATATGTAATAGTTATAGCTGCAGTTAAAAAGATTAATTTCAACTAAAAAGAAACGAATTTTCAACCAAAAAAATCAATTTTTAATCACAATGATGAATTTTCAACCAAAAATATGACATTTTGACCAAATAGTGGAGTTTTCAATCCAAACGATGAATTTTCTATCAACAAAAAAACGAATTTACAACTAAATAATTTTTTTTACATTAAAGAAATGAATTCTTAACAAAAAACAGAATAGTTCAATTTTCTATTAAACAGATAATTTTTTAACGAAAAAGATTACTTTTTTATCAAAAAAGGTACATTTTCGACAAAAAATGGAATAGCTAAAGTTAATTTTCTACTAAAATGATGATTCTTCAACTAAAAAAAAAATAATTTTCAACCAAATACATACATTTTCATCGAAAAAAATCAATTTTCAACCAAAATTAGAATAGTTGAAATGGTAGAAAAATAAATTTCCAACCAAAAAAAAAAACGAATTTTCAACAAAATATTTTTTTTCCATAAAAAAAATGATTTTTTAACCAAAAATAGAAGAATTAAATTTTCAGTTAGGACAATCATATTTCAACGGAAAAAATTAATTCTGAACAAAATAATTCAATTTTAAACTTAAAAATATAAACTTACAAACCAAAAATATAATATTTCAATTTGCAGTTAGAAAAGTACATTTAAAAAAAGGAGTTTTCAGCAAAATTAATTTTCATCTAAAAATATAAATTTTCAAGCGAATATGTAATAGTTATAGCTGCAGTTAAAAAGATTAATTTCAACTAAAAAGAAACGAATTTTCAACCAAAAAAATTAATTTTTAATCACAGTGATGAATTTTCAACCAAAAAAATGAAATTTTGACCAAAAATGGTAGAGTTTTCAATCCAAACGATGAATTTTATATGAACAAAAAAAACGAATTTTCAACTAAATAATTTTTTCCCCATTAAAGAAATGAATTCTTAACAAAAAAATAGAATAGTTCAATTTTCTATTCAACAGATAATTTTTTAATGAAAGAGATTACTTTTTCATCAGAAAAGGTACATTTTCGACAAAAAATGGAGTAGCTTAAAATGATGAATCTTCAACTAAAAAAAATTTAATTTTTAAATAAATACATGAATTTTAAACTAAAAAGATCATTTTTCTACCAAAAATAAAGTAGGATAATTTTCAGTTAGTAAAATAAATTTTGAACCAAAAAACAAAAGAATTTGCAACAAAACAGTTAAATTTTCAACCAAAGAAATTAATTTTTAACCAAAAAGATTAAATTTATATCAAAAAAGATAAATTTTCGAAAAAAATGGATGGTTTTTGCGAGTTTTTGGCGCTAATTATGATTTTATTTGCGGTTTTTTAATGCAAAATGTTTCTAATACATAAAACACTACTTTATACTGGTATACATTTTTTAAATAATTTATTATTGTTCTTAGCAATTTTCTCTTAGAATAGAGATAGAAAGTCGTGGTTTTTTCCAAAATAACAAACATAATTGTTTAAACAATTTATTATTATTGTTAATAATATTATCTTTGAATAATGCTATAAATTGCGGTTTTTTCTGAAATTTTCAACTTTTTGTTCACTTTTCACTTGTAGTGAGTTAATATATAATTTAATATAGCAAAAATAATTGTTCAACAAAATTATTCTTGTCTATAGCTATCTTCTATATTAATACTAGATAGTTGCGTTTTTTTTTTAATTTTTTAACTTTGGTCCCTTTGTCAATTAGAATGAAGTAATAAATAATTAAAATTAACAAAAATAATTGTTTAAACAATGTATTATTGTTAATAATATTCCTTTTGATTAATCGTAGAAAGTTGTTTTTTTCTGAAATTTTTAACTATTTGTATTTTATGTAGTAGAAACAATTTGCATTTTAAAAAACGCGAAAAATCAAAATTAGCGCCAAAATTTTACAAAACCTATTTTTTCACTTATGGTTTTTTTTTGGGATCCTATAAAACAGACTTATGGGGGTGATATTTGAAAACTCAGTTGAAAATTCAACTAGTTGTATTTTCAACGAAAAAAAGTTAATTTCCTACAAAATGGTTCAGTTTTCTACTAAAATGATAAACCCTCGACCAAAAAAAAAAGGAATTGTTTACAAATTAGATCAATTTTAAACCAAATAGTTGATTTTCCAACAAAAAAATGAATTCTCAATAAAAACATCTAATACTTAATAGTAAAAAAAAAAAAATTTAAATCAAAAATAGTTGAATTCGACCCAAAAAAAAAAACGAATTTTCATTAAAATACCTGCATTTTCAACCAGAAAACATCAATTGACAATTTAAAATATCAATTTTTCAACCAAGAATGGAACAGTTACATTTACAGTGAAAAAATTAATTCTCAACTAAAAAAAAGACGAATTTTTAAATAACAAAATTTTCATGGGATGTTAAAGAATTTTCTAGAATTTCTGAAGATATGGAACGATTTTATAAAATATATATAGTTTTTAGGGTATTTTATAAGGTTACAAGGAATTTTCAATTGATTTCAATAATTAAATGGTATTTTAATCAATTTCCCAGGATTTCAGGAAATATCATCAGATTTCATGTATATCCACGGGGTTTTATAACATTTCAATGGCTTTTCTGTATTTCAAAATTTTTTTAAAATTTTAAAAATGTTATAATATCTTAAAAAATGAAAAGGAATTTTCAATTTATTTCAATAATTTGAACGAATTTCAAAAAATTCTACAGACTTTATGGTATTTTTAAAGATGCCAAGGAATTTTCAAGATCTTCAATATGTTTCAACGGATTTTAAAAGATTTTGAATGATTTGAACAATTTTAGGGAATTTTGAAAAGATTCCAAGGATTTTTTGATCAATTTCAGTAACTTAATGGGATTTCAGAGGGTTTTAAATATGTTTGGGTGTTTTGAAAGATTCTAAGGCATTTTCAAAATATAACAGAAATTTTAAGGTATTTCCAAGGATTGTAATGATTTAAAGGGATTCACAAAACTTTGCTTTTAATTTGAATTTCATCGAATTCTTCTCGTTTTCTTTTAATTCCTCGGAATTCTCTCCAATTTTATTGAAATCAGTGGCATTTTTCGATTTTTTTTATTCATTTGAATTCTTTTCAATTTAAATAAAATTGTTTTCAAGTATTATAACGAATTCATCTTGAATTTGTTAAAATTCACCTGGAATCCCTATAAATGTACATAAAATTCTTTTGAATTCTTTTAAATTGAAAAGAACATTCGTCCGGTAATTTTGGAACTGAAGGTTTGCGGCTACCCGAAACTCCCTCAAACTTGAAATACTTAAAAAAAATTAAAAGTTTTCAAAAAATTGAAACCAAAATCACCTCCCTTCTAACTTGAAAAAATCTTAAAATTGAAATTTCCTCCCTTCCAACGTAACCAAAATGTTGAAAATAAAAAATTTCTCTCTTCCAATTCAGAACAAAATTGAAGATAAAACATTCTTTCCTTAAAATAAAAAAAAATCCTAAATATAAAAAATAATAAATAAAAATAAAATCCAATTTTTGATTTCTATCATTTAAAAATTTTTTTTTCAGGGGAGTAATCTTTCGAGAATTATATCAGTTGTACCAGAAATATGCCTGCAAAGAATATCTTGACAACTGGCAGAAATTAGTGAAATATTGCGGATACAGGTACTTATTTTGGGCTTCGAATTTGTTTGTAATAAAAAGTTTGCTTCTAATTAAATTAAAAATAAAATTCATTTCCAGAGAAGATAATATTCCTCAACTTCAGGATGTGAGCACCTTTCTGAAAAGTAAGTCGTCTCTTATTCATCAACAATTTAATTAGGATTCCCTTGTCCAATAAAATTTTATGGCTTGCTTTTCTTTTGTTTTCTTTTACAGGAATGACGGGATTTCAGTTACGACCAGTCGCTGGTTATTTATCACCGAGAGATTTTCTCGCCGGACTTGCATTTCGAGTCTTTCACTGCACTCAGTATATTCGCCACTCGTCTGACCCTTTTTACACACCAGAGCCGTAAGTTGATTAAATGTTTCTGAATCAGAATAAAATATAGTCAAAATAGGCGCCTTTCCCTCCCCTATTCCCCTCTCCACCACTACTTCCCCACCCCACACTTCAAATTTCGCTTCACTTCCTTCCCCAGCTTCTTTCTCATTTACTTCCTTCTCTCATCACTTTCCCAGATAACACTTTCCTTCCTCTACTTCCCCACATTTCTCCTAACTACCCCACCCCTCATTTCCCCTCATTTCCCCTCACATCCCAGACCCCCTCTTCTCCCATCACGATCATTAGTTCCCCTCCACTTCACTTCCCCTAGTTCCCCTCACCTAGTTCCTTACTTCCCCTCGCTCATTTTCCATACTTCGCCTCCCCTAATTACCCTTCACTTCCTCCCTCATTTCCTCTTAATTACCCTAGTTCTCCTCTCCTCGTCTCCTCTCACTTTTACTACTTCCCCTCCATTCCCTCACTCGCTTTCACTCCCCCTACTTCCA
>CAKNYM010049878.1:51362-62112 GCA_932195095.1 Andricus curvator
TTTCTACCAAAAAGCCGATTTTTCAATAAAAGACAATCATTTTCAACTATAAAATAAAATGTTTGAACCAAATAGTTGAATTTTGAACTAAAAAAGAGCAATTGTTAACCAAAAAGAGAATGGTTAAATCGTCAGGAAAAAAATAGATTTTCAGCCAAACTGATGAATTTTCAACTAAAATGATGAATCTGTAACTGGAATAGTTAAATTTTAAACAAAAAAGATTAATTTTTAACTACAATTATGAATCTTTAACTGGAATAGGTGAATTTTCAACCAAAAAGATGAATTTTCAACCAAAAATCAAACAAATTTTCAACAAAATATTTAAATTTTAAACGGAGGAAAAAGATGAATTTTAAACTAAAATGATAAATATTTAACTCGAATACTTGAATTTCCAACAAAAAAGTGGATTTTTCAGCCAAAAAGAACAATTTTCAACCAAAAAGATGAATTGTCAAACAAGAAGATTTATTTTCTACAAAAAGCCGTTTTTTCAATAAAAGACAATAATTTTCAACGAAATAGTTGAATTTTGAACTAAAAAGGAGCAATTTTTAACCAATAATAGAATAGTTAAATCGTCAGAAAAAAAATAGATTTTCAACCAAACTGATGAATTTTCAACTAAAATGATGAATCTTCAACTGAAATAGTTAAATTTTAAACGAAAAAGATTAATTTTTAACTGAAATTATGAATCTTTAACTGGAATAGGTGAATTTTCAACCAAAAAGATGAATTTTAAACTAAAATGATAAATATTTAACTTGAATACTTGAATTTTCAACAAAAAAGTTGATTTTTCAGCCAAAAAGAACAATTTTCAACCAAAAAGACGAATTGTCAAACAAGAAGATTTATTTTCTACCAAAAAGCCGATTTTTCAATAAAAGACGATAATTTTCAACGAAATAGTTGAATTTTCAACTATAAAAGAAAGTGTTTGAACCAAATAGTTGAATTTTGAACTAAAAAAAGAGCAATTGTTAACCAAAAATAGAATAGTTAAATCGTCACGAAAAAAATAGATTTTCAACCAAACTGATGAAGTTTCAACTAAAATGATGAATCTTTAACTGGAATAGTTAAATTTTAAACGAAAAAGATTAATTTTTAACTAAAATTATGAATCTTTAACTGGAATAGGTGAATTTTCAACCAAAAAGATGAATTTTCAACTAAGAAGATTAACTTCTACCGAAAGAGATGAACTAAAAAAGATAAATTTTCAACTAAAAATTGAATAGTTATATTTCCAATTTAAAAAATTAATTTTCAATTGAAGAGATGCATTTTCAATTACATAAAATTATGAAATATTCAATTGGAATGGTTACATTTTCAGTTTAAAAAAAATTGCACAAAAAAAGTAATTTTAAAAGCAATAATTACATTTTTAAATGAAAAAGATTAATTTTCAACTGAAATGATGAATCTTTAATTGGAATATGTTGAATTATTAACCAAAAAGATGAATTTTCAACCAAGAAATTAACTTCTGCCAAAAAAGATGAATTTACATCAAAATACACGGGTTTCAACTAAAAAGAATAAATTTTCAACAACAAAAAAAAAGTAATTTTGAAAGCAATAGTTACATTTTCAAACAAAGTGATGAATTTTTAACTACAGTGATGAATCTTTAACTGGAATAATTAAATTTTAAACAAAAAGTTTTTTAAAAATCCTTAACAACAAAAATTTTAACAAAATAGTTCAAGTTTCAACTGGAATAGTATTTTGCAAAAAAAAAACAAGTATTCTGAACGAAAAATGTATTTGATATTTCAGCCAAAAAAGATTTTAATTTTTAATCAAAAATAGTTGAATTGAACAAATAAAAATAAAAAGTGATTGTTATTCATTTTTTCCCATTTAAAAACAAGTCTGAAAACTTCAGGTTTATTAGAAATGTAAGGTTATCCAAATATTATATTCAATAATAATAATAATAATCAATGGAACAAAGGTGTCCATCACTTTGATACACAAAATCTAATGTGTAGATTTTTGAAAATTTCGAAAATAAAGAAACTTTTTAACAATTTTAAAAGATTTCAAGATTCTAAGCCCGATTTTATCTTCAACATTTTTTTTGTTTCATAAAATTAGGGGCTTATTCCTCAATAACTAAAAAATACTTTTAAGGGTGAAAGACTTTTTTAGTCTTGAATTTCTATTTAAGAAAATTGAAAACTAAGGAAATTCCTTTTCAGACCTAGCCGAACCCCTAGACAATTTTTTAAAAATCCTTCTCTAAAAAATGGGTTACTTGAAGTTGTTTTATATCTTACGTTTGAAATTTTTTAAATTTAATCTACAAGTAATCCATTTTAATAAAAAAAGCCGTAGGAAACCTTAAACGAATTGAAAAACATTTGTGCTTTTTAATAATCTTGCGCGGTTAAATTAAAACATTCAAATTATCTAATAAATTATTGTAAATATTGCACATTTTTTATGTTAGTGCATTTCGCTGAAAATTAGTACCGTCAAAAAAGAAATTTAATGTAAAGTCCTAAAGTTTCGAGAACTTGCAATTTCTAAAAATTGTACGCTGTGTTTGATTTTTCGCCGCAAATTAGCATTTTTGAACTAAAATCATCAAGACTCCCAATTTTCAACAACTTTAGGTTATCTTAGCACTTTACACCGAAAATGAGTATTTCTAATTATAAATTATTAGATTCTAAAGATGAAAACATTTACATTTTTGAAAAAAATCATTAGATTTCAAAGGTACATAATTTTTTAACAATTTTAGGTTACGTTGACGTTTTACATCGAAAATTGGTATTTTTAAACAAAAATTATTATAATTTAAACAAGATTTAGAATATGTTAACAATTTTGGATTATGTTAGTGTTTTTCGTTGAAAATTGGTATTTTCAATTTATAAAAATTATATTTCAAAGAAGATTCACAATTTTGGAACAATTTAAGGTTATGTTAACGTTTTTCACATCAAATCGGTTATTTTAAACAAAAATAATGAAACTTAAAAAAAAAGATTTATAATTTGAAAATATTGATGTTACGTTAGGTTAGTGCTTTTCGTCGGTAATTATTAGTATTCATAAAAAATTAGATTTCAAAGAATGTTTACAATTTTTAACAACTTTAGGTTATGTTGGTGTGTTTCACCTAAAATGGATATTTTCAGACAAAAATCATTAGTTCAAATACAATGATTTTTGTTTAAAATAATAAAATCTACAAGCCTCAACAATTTCGGATTCTGTTAGTATTTTTTGACATTTTTATTTAAAAATCATATTTCAAAGAAAATTCATAATTTTTTTTAACAATTTTATGTTACGTCGGCGTTTGTCATCGACAATTCGTATTTTTAAACAAAAATCATAATCATTTGAACAAGATTTATAATCTCTTAATAATTTTGGATTATATTAGTGTTTTTCTTCGGAAAAAATTGAATAAAGCTGAAAATTGAATTTTCAGCAGTTAAAAATTGAAACATATTGAAAAAAGAAAAAAAAAGTTAATTAAATTTTTGAATTTTGTAAATCTAACTTTCAATTTTCAACGGATTAAAATTTTTCTTTTGAAAATACAACTCTCGAAAATTAAACTGTTCAAAAATGATGAAAAACGAAAATTCCATTTTGAACTATTGAAAACTCAAGAAAAAAGCGAATTTTGTATTTAAAAAAAGTGTTAAAAATGTAATATTCACATAATTTTACATGAGGATTCAATAAATAAACATTTCAGTCCATACAAAAATTGAAAAATTCGATTTTTTAGAAAATGGATAGCCATTGGCCATTAACAATGGACTCTCAGTAGGGAATTTGAGATTCAAACAAAAACCCTAACTAAGATTTATCTTCTTGTTGAACAAAAAACATTAAGTTTAATAGAAGATTTATAATTGTAAACAATTTAAAGATACGTTATCTTCTTTTTTTTTGTCTAAAATTGCTATTGTTAATAAAAAATCATTAGATTTCAAAGAATATTTATAATATTTGAACAATAGTAGGATATATTAGCGTTGTTCATCTGAAAACGGTTATTTTAAACAAAAATTATTTGACTTTAAAGATTAAACTTGCAGTTTTTAATAACTGTAGGTTACGTTGGTATTTTTCGTCGGATATTAGTATTTTTGAACAAAAATGCAAAGGTTTGATTATATATTTATAAACATATTATAGATTAATTTTGAAGTTAAGATATCAATTTTTATCAATTTTTAAAAATATTGTCCTTGCTTTTCTTTTATATTATATTATTTTAGATAATAGATAATATGAAATACACACATTTTGTATTAACATTATTGTATAGTGTAATTTAAAAATTGCGTGAGATAAAAATTTATGACAGTATTTTTTTAACAATGGAAGAAATTTAGGGTGTAGCGTTTGCAAAATTCCAAATATTGCTATATTTTAAGTATTAGAACTTATAAGTAAAGTGCTTGATTAATTAAAAATACGTATTTTTGACTAATTTAGCCCTTTTCAGTGCAATACAACTTAGTACTTAAAATATTCCATTTTTGTTGTTTGTTGGCTAGCATATTTAGTATAACCAAAATGGAAACCTGTGAAGAATTAATACGAGATACTCGAACCTAAAAATTACATTAATTCAATTATATTCAGGGTCTACCAAAAGGTGTTCTCGAGAGTTTGAAAAAAGTAACTCCAGCCAATGGAATGCTATCCTTCGAGAGATTCTGTGCCGGTTTGAAAATTTGTCTGTTGCACATTCGGGTCGAAAACGATGCAAAGAAGCAGGATTCTCAACCCAAAAGGCCACCTTCTGCCCCAACCCTTGCCACCGAGGAACAGACAAAAGCCGCCTGGACTTCCCCAAATACGGCAGCTATAAGGCCCAACAATGCCATTTCTCAACAGCGCACACTCAGCATGCCACAATTATTACCAGGGCGAAAGGAGGGAAATCCACAACTAGAAAACGTAGACCCAAAGAATTATCTTGACCCAAAAATGCCAAAAGCCTATGGCCCACCGAAACCTTCTCGTCCCAGTGCCATTGTGGATGGAAGAACCTTAATCCCGGAAAGAAATTTCGACAAATCGGAGATTCGCACAGTTCTCCAGAATTGGCAAATGGGACTTTTGATGGGCGATGATAAGGCTTTGGATAAACGACAAGTGCCTAATAAGTATCGTACCGATTCCAGAACTGTTTTAAGACCAGCCCGACATTTGGGAGACGGGAATGTAGTAGAATTACAGAATAATCAAGTTGATCTTCAGGCGAAAAAGTCACTCGGTCGTCGCAGAGAACCGAGGCGACACACGTTGCAGAATGGTATTGATTACAATATGGTAAAGTATCTTCTTTTTAATTCAGAAGGAGAATTAATTTCCTTTTTACGTCTGGGAAAACTTAAGAGTTCATTATATTAAGGCTCTTAAAATGACGAGGGGTTTCAAGTCACTAGCGTGTTGCATTTTACAGGCGCAAAAAACACTCAATTTTCAATTACAAAAAAAAAAAAAAAGCATTTTCCGAAAAAATCTCTGTGCCGGCCGACATAATTGCCTTTAGATTATGTGGTTAAAATATTACATTAAAAAATGCATTCTTGTAAGCGTATTATGGATCTAGCGAAAACCCGAGTCGTCGACCTCTTCCAGGCTAATAATTTTATTTTATTTTAATAATAGAATCGATTACGTTTCGGAAATCGGCTGGTTTTTCTCATCAGATCTCGTGTGTTTAGGATAAGATTCGGTTAATACTTAGAAAAGACATTGATTGATTGAATCTTATAATCATGGAAAAAAAATTCCCTGAAAATTCCAGGTTTTTTCTAGGTGTCTCAAGTTTTTTTCCTGATATAATTTTTCATAGTACAAAGCCATTCAAATATTTATTTTTCTTTTAGTTTCCAGGGATTCAATTAATATGTTTAATTTGGAAAACTTTGACAAATTATATTACAACATATTCTTAAATATATTAGCGACATCGATTAATTAAATAATACTAAAACATAATTAATCATTTCTTAAATTTGTTCCTAAAGTCCATGAATTTTAATAATAATTCAAAGAAATTTTTATTTTATCTTATACTTAAAACTCAGTGCATATTAAGGTAAAATTAATGTGGTTACTATATTAAATTCAATTTAAACCTATTCAAATTCTTAACTTTTTAAGTAAAAATATTGCATTTTCAACAAGATAGATGAATTTTTAACCAAATAGTTGAATTTTCGACCAAAAAGATTAATTTCCAACAAAAAGTGCGATTTTTCAACAAAATACATGAATTCTCAACCAAATAATTTAATATTCAACTAAAAAAGATCAATTTTTAACCAAACAGTTGAATTTTGAACTAAAAAAGATCAATTTTCAATCAAAAATGGAATAGTGAAATTTTCACTGTAAAAAATTAATTTTCCATAAAAAAAAATTCAACCAAAGTGATGGATTTTCATCTAAAATGATTAATCTTCAACTGGAATGGATGAATTTTAAACCAAAAAGATGAATTTTAGTTTAATATTTAACTGGAATACTGGAATTTTCAACCAAAAATATTAAATTGTCAAACAAGAATATTAATTTTCTACAAAAAGACGATTTTTCAACAATATACATGAATTCTCAACCAAATAGTTTGATTTTGAACTGAAAAAGATCCATTTTTAACCAAATAGTTGAATTTTGAACTAAAAAAGATCAGTTTTCAATCAAAAATGGAATAGTGAAATTTTCACTTAAAAAAAAAAAATAATTTTCCATCGAAAAAAAAATTTTCAACCAAAGTGATGAATTTTCAACTAAAATGATTAATCTTTAACTGTAATAGATACATTTTAAACCAAAAAGATGAATTCTCAACTATAATGATTACTATTTAAATGGAATACTTGAATTTTTAACTAAAAAGATGAATTTTCAAAGAAAAAGATTAATTTTCAAACAAGAAGATTATTTTTCTACCAAAAAGACAACTTTTCAACCAAATAACTGAATTTTTAACTAAAAAAGATCAGTTTTCAACCAAAAATGGAATAGTTAAATTTTCACTTAAAAAAAAAAAAAATTTCCAACTAAAATAATGAATCTTCGAATGGAATAGATGAATTTAAAAAAAAGAATGAGTTTAACAAGCAAGACGTATTATTTTTAATAAAAAAGATGAACTTTCATCTAAAATGATTAATATCTTAAATTATGGAACATTTAAAAGGAACAGTAACAGTTTCATTTGAAAAAAATTATTTTCAACAACAACAAAATTTCAACAAAATAGTTAATGTTCCAACTTAAATAGTTATCTTTTCAGTACAAAAAATTAATTTTCAACCAAAATGATGAAGTTTCAACTAAAATAATGAATCATCAACTGTAATAGTCGAATTTTAAACCAAAAAGATTAATTTTCAACTAAAACAATGAATTTTCAACTAGAATAATTGAATTTTTGATCAAGAAGATTAATTTCTAACAAAAAGGACGAATTTTCAACTAAAAAAAAAAAAATAATTTTTTAACAAAAAATTAAATAGTAAAATTAATGTGGGTACTATATTAAATTCAATTTGAACCGCTTCGAATTCCTAACTTTTCAAGTAAAAATATGGCATTTTCGAGAAGACCAACAAATTTTTAATCAAGTGTTTGAATTTTCAACCGAAAAGATTAATTTTCTACGAAATTTTCTTTTTTTCAAATAATAATTCTCAACAAAAAAAGTATCTAATTTAAAAAAAAAACAGTTACATTTTCAAACAAAGTGATGAATTTTCAACTAGAATGATGAATCTTTGACTAGAATAATTGAATTTTCAACCAAAAAGATGAATTTTCAACCAAGAAGATTAGTTTCTGCCAAAAGAGAAACGAATTTTCAACTGGAAAAAAAAAATTTTAACCAAAAAATTGAATAGTTAAATTTTTAGTTAAAAAAATTAATTTTCAGCCAATGAAAAAACGAATTTTCAACAAAATAGCTCATTTTTCAATCAAAGGGATGAATTTTCAATTAAAATTATGGAATATTCCATTGAAATAGTTACATTTGCAGTTTAAAGAAATAATAATTTTCAACCAAAAAGAAAAGTAATTTTCAAAAAACTAGTTACATTTTCAAACAAAGTGTTGAATTTTCAACTGAAATGATGAATCGTTGACTAGAATAATTGAATTTGCAACCAAAAAGTTGAATTTTCAACCAAGAATTAACTTCCACCAAAAAAGGAACGAATTTTCAACTACGAAAGATACATTTTCAACCAAAAATTGAATAGTTAAATTTGTATTTAAAAAAATAAATTTTCAGCCAAAGAAAAAGAAAGTTTCAACAAAATATCTCATTTTTCAACCAAAAAAATTAATTTTTAACAAAAGAGTTTAACATTCAACCAAATAATTAAATTTTCATTCCAAAATAGATGAATTATGAACGTTAAATGTAGTATTTACTATTTTAACCAAAAAAAGATTTTAATTTTTAATGAAAAACAGCTGAATTCGACCAAAAAAGACGATTTTTGAACATAAGTTGAATTTTCAACTAATAAAGATTTTTCACTCAATTGAGAGAAAAAATTGCAAACTGACTCTTGAATTTTCAAGCAAAAAGATGAATCTTCAACCAAGAAGATTAATTTTCTCCAAGAAAGAACGAATTTTCAACAAAGTACATGAATTTTGAACCAGATAATTGAATTTTCAAGTAAAAACGATCAATTTACAACCAAAAATAGAATAGTTGAATTGTCAATTAAAAAAATTAATTTCAAACTAAGAAAAAAAACGAATTTTCAACAAAATAGTTGAATACAGTAATATAAAGCTACTTTTACAAATGAAGAATCATTGTTATTCAATTTATATTGTAATTTTAAAAAAAATCAGCACACTCATGAAAAAATTACCTGACTTTAAACAAAATTCCCTAACGTTTCCAGGGTTTTCCAGGTACACTCTGTGAACACGTGAGATTTAATGAGAAAACCAGCCTGTTTCCGAAACGTAATCGATTGTATTTTTTTAAAAACAAATGAAATTATCTGAAAGATGTCGTTTTTCTGAGGTTATTTTTAACCCCTATTTAATTCCCCTGTTTCAGAGCATTCAATAGGATAAATAATAATTTTGATAATTTATAGACTAAAGAATAATAGTTTAAACAAACATTGAAGTTCATTTTTTAATACTTTTAAAATATTAGGTTAGAAAACTGGAAATTTTCCTCAGAAAGTAAAGTTAATTTTCCGCTGCACACTTTTTGATTTCGGACTAGGCAAAATTTTAGGCAACCACGACAAACGAAATTAGAATTCAAGCAAGGTTTAGAAAAATGCTTTGTTATTTATTTTCTGTATTGGTATAAAAAAGAGTTATCCTTTGGATAGGAGAAACGAAATAAGTTTCGAAAAGAGGAGAACTTTTGAATATAAAATATGATAGAATAAAAAATTAGGGCTTGGTTTACAATATTTGTACTATGTAAGTACGATTAATTTCCAGATGAAAAGAATGAAGCAAATTGAGCAGGAAAAGGACGTTTTAATCCAGGGCCTTGCGGCTGTCGACAGAACCCGGGAATGGTATCTGAAGCAAATTTCCATATCACAGGAAAAAATTCAGCACCTTGGAAGAATGGGCTCTCACGTGGTATAAAAAAATGCAGTGTATCAACCTTTTGTAGAATTCTTTTCCTTAGAATCAGTAGATTTCGTATTTTTTAAACTTGAGATTTTTAGGGAAAAGAATCGTGCCTGGCGAGTGATTTTGTAGCAATTAATGAACAATTGTACAATTTAAACAGGAGCAATGGACAGAGGCGCAGCAGGAACGTTTGGAATTGCAAAGGGCACGAGTTCTCGAAGTGAATCGACATCTTGCAGCTCTGATAAGTACCTGGGAACGAGGTGGGCTTCCTCTTCACATGAATCTTGCATTTTTAAGCACTCCGTCAAATGCGCAACAAAACCAAGATATGTTTTCGAGATTAAAGCAACAGAACCATAAGTTAAATGAGGTAACGATTTCAAATTCCCGGTTACTCACACTAATTTTCAACTTTTTCCCGATCCAGGGTGGTCGTAGGTCAGGGAAAACCTGGAAATCAGGAAAAAGTCAGGGGTTTTCAAAAATTCTATTTAAAAAATGTTACAAGATCCTGACGATTATATTTTTAGTTAAAAAATGTATTATTTGGGTGAAAAGTCATCCTCTTTGGTTGAAATTCCAACTGTTTTGTTGAAAATTCGTCCTTTTGTCTTGAAAATTCAACTATTTTGGTAGAAAATTCATTTTTTGGTGTTGAGAATCCAACTGAAATCTTTCTTAGTTGTAAATTCGTCTTACGGTTTAAAAATTCATCGGTTTTTGTAGAAATGTCGTCTTTTTCTTGGATAAAAATGGACATTTTTTTATTGATGATTTTCATTGATTTGTTGAACGTTCATTCAACACTTTATTTTCAGTCTTGACTAAAAAATCTTTCTTTATTGAAAATTTCTTTTTTTTTGTTGGAAAATTCATTATTCTAGTTGAAATCTCATCTTTTTGGTTGAAAATTTGACTATTTTTTTTAAATTCGTTTTTTGTTGTTGATAATTAATTTTTTTTATCTGCGAATTCAACTGTTAGTTTGAAAATTCATGTATTTTGTTTGAAATATCGTCTTTTTTGGTAGAAAATTAGTCTTTTTGGTTTTAAAATTCTTGTCTTTTGGTTGAAATTTCCTCTTTTTTGGTTGAAATATCAACTA
>CAKNYM010049878.1:71305-93507 GCA_932195095.1 Andricus curvator
ACCAGAGAAATTAATTTTCAACAAAATAGTTAAATTCTCAACCAAAATAAAAAGGGTTTTGAATGAAAATGATGAATCATCAACCAAAAAAAAATAATCTTTAACAAAGTTAAACTTTCAACTAAGAAGTTGAATTTTCAAGCAAAAATGTAATAGATATTTCAATCAAAATATATTTTAATTGGAAACCAAAAACAGTTAAATTCAAACAAAGAAGACGAATTTTCAACAAAATAGTTCAATTTTTAACCAAAGAAATTAATTTTCATCAAAATAGTTAAATTCTCAACCAAAAAAAAGGTTTTTGAACTAAAATGATGAATCATCAACCAAAAAAATTAATTTTTTCTTTTTTTGTTTCTTTCACATAAGAAGTTGAATTTTCAAGAAAAAATATAATAGATATTTCAACCAAGAAATATTTTAATTTTAAACCAAAAACAGTTAAATTCAAGCAAAGGAGATGAATTTTCAACAAAATAATTGAAAATCCTCGATCAAAAACATGAATTTTCAACTGAGAAGATTTTTGGGTTTTCATTTGGTTATTTTTGTCTCTAATGAGCCGAAAACTGTGGTATTTTAAAACTCTGTTTTTTAATTCTGAATCTTTTTCATGCTCATTTTGCATAAAATTATTCATGATAAAATAGAATTCTGATCGATCTTAATTTAAAAAAAAAACTGAGAAGATTAATTTTCTACCAAAAAATACGAATTTTCAAGAAAATACATGAATTTTCAACTAAAAAAGATAAATTTGCAACCCCAATTGGAGTAGTTATATTAATAGTTTAAAAAAAAATTAAACTATAAGTACCGAATTTTCAACAAAATAGTTACATTTTCAACCAAAAAAATGAATTTGTCAAACGAAATGATGAAATTTTTTCACAAAAAATATTAATACTCTGCCACAAAAGAAGAATTTTCAACAAAATAGTTAAATTTTTAACCAGAGAAATTAATTTTCAACAAAATAGTTAAATTCTCAACCAAAAGAAAAAGGGGTTTGAATTAAAATGATAAATCATAAAAAAAAAATTTCTAACAATTTTTTTTTTCAACTAAGAAGTTAAATTTTCAAGAAAAAATGTAATAGATATTTCAACGAAAAATATATTTATTTGAAACCAAAAACAGTTAAATTCAACCAAAGAAATGAATTGTGAAACAAAAAGATGAATTTTCAAAAAGGAACATAAATTTTCTACAAAAAAAAATACGAATTTCCAACAAAATTCATGAATTTTCAACAAAAAATGGAATATTTATATTTACGGTTTAAAAAATTAATTTTTAACCATAAAAAACGAATTTTTAACAAAATAGTTAAATTTTCTACTAAAAAAGACGAATTTCCAACAAAATACATGAATTTTAAACTACAAAAGATAAATTTTCAACCAAAAATGGAATGTTTATATTTGCGGTTTAAAAACTTAATTATTAATAATAAAAAGCAAATTTTCAACAAAATAGTTAAATTTTCAACATAAGAAATTAATAAAATTTCCAACAAATAATATGAATGTTTCGCCAAGAAGATTAATTTTCTGCCAAACAAGACGAATTTTCAACAAAAGAAATAAATTTTCACCTAAAAACGATACATTTTCAACCAAAAACGGAATATTTATATTTACGTTTAGAAAAAATTAATTTTTAAGCAAAAAACCCGAATTTTCAACCGAAGAAATGACTTTTTCACCAAAAATATTAATATTCTACCACAAGATCCCAATTTTCAACAAAATAGTTCGATTTATGACCAAAGAAATTAATTATCAAATATAACGATGAATCTTCAAAAAAATTAAATGAATTTTGAAATAAATACCCAGTGGGCACAAAACCATGAACATCCCAAGAACGTCCTTGGGACGTCCCCAGAACGTCCAATGTCAGTCCAATGAACGTCTCTAAGACGTCCAATGTCCTAAAGATGTCCTAAAGACGTCTTGAAGACATAGGACGTTCTTAGGACATCTTTCGTACTGACATTGGACGTCTTGAAGGCATCCCTAGGATGTCCTAAATACATGTTCCAAAAGACGTCTTAAGGATGTCCCGAAGACGTCTCTAGGACATCCTTAATTTTTTTGCCCACTGGGTAGTTGAATTTTCGACCAGAAGGATGAATTTTCAACAAAATAGTTAAATTTTCAACCAAAAAAACAAATTGTCAACCAAAAAGATCAATTTTTCACCAACATGATTAATTTTCTTCCAAAAAAGACGAATTTTCAAACAAAGTGCTTGAACTTAAATTTGTAACGAAATAAAATAATTTTCAATTATAATGATGAATCTTCAATACAAAAAATGAATTTTGAACCAAATAGTTGAATTTTCGACCAAAAGGGTGGATTTTCTCCCGAGAAGATTGATTTTCTACAAAAAAAAGAAGAACTTTCAACAAAATACATGAATTTTCAACTAAAAAAGATAAATTTTCAACCAAAAATGGAATAGTTATATTTACGGTTAAAAAATTAATTTTTAACCAACAAACCGAATTTTCAACAAAATAGTAGTTAAATTTTCAACCAAAGAAATAAATTGTCAACCAAAAAGATGAATTTTTCACCAAAAAGAATAATATTCTACCATGAAAGGCGAATTTTCAAGAAAATAGTTCAAAGTTTAACCAAAGAAATTAATTTTCAACAAAATAGTTAAATTTTTAAACAAAAAAAAAAGATTTTTGAATTAAAATTATGAATCGGCAACCAAAACATTACTTTTTAACAAAGTAGTTCCTCTTTCAACTAAGTAGTTAAATTTTCAACAATAAAAATGTAATGAATGTAAAATTTGATATTTCACAAAAAAAAAATTTAATTTGAAACCAAAAACAGTTGAATTCAACTAAAGAAGACGAATTTTCAACAAAACAGTTGAGAATCCTGGATAAAAAAAAATTAGTTTTTAACCAAGCAGTTGCATTTTCAGTAAAAAAATGAAATTTCTAAAACAGATGAATTCTTAAACCAAAAAGACGAATTTTCAACCAAGAAAGATTTTTCCGTCAATAAAGAAAAAAAATCATCAAAAATGTGGAGTTTTCATACTAAAAAGACGAATTTTCGACAATTTTCTACAACAGTTGACTTTTCAAACCGAAAATATGATTTTTCAACAAAAAAGTTAGTATTCGATCAAATAGTTGAATTTGTAACCCAAAAAGACGAATTCTCAATAAAAAAGATGGTCTTTTTTGGTTTGAACAAAATTGTTGAATTTTTAACAAAATAATAAAGTTACGTTTATTCCCTTATGCAAGTACTTTTACCAGGTCAACAATTTTATTTAAATGATTGAGTACAATCTTTACAATATGTTAATTATTTTAAATACTTTTCAGAATTTCCAATTTTCTTAGGCAGTTCGATGTTTTCTTTCTTTTTAAATATTAGTGTAATTCCACACATGTGAAGCAATAAATATTGCAAATTTTCGTTTTCGGGAATGAAAAATCAGGACATACCACAAAAAATCAGAAAATCAGGACAGCGATAAAAAAATCAGGACATGTCCTGATAAATCAGGACGTCTGGTCACCCTATATGAAAATGGGAAGATCTGATGAACAAATTTTTTACTTATTTTATAATTACTGACTTCTGTTTATGGTTAAATTAAATGATGAGCAATTGGAATTATATAGGAGATGGAAGTAATTAAACGATGACTCCATAATGAATTAGAAACAGCCCACTTAAAATCTTCTGCAGACCACATGTTCATCAGATTCTTCGGCTTAATCTTAAGCTCAATGGGTTTGTCTGTACAAAGCTAAGTTTATATTATTTTTTTATACGAAGTGGAAATTTTACGATCAATTCATTCCTTTTACAGAGCTTAAAATGTTACGTAGTCCAACACACTTTGTAAAGTCTGGATTTAAAAGTGTGTAATCTGAAATAAAAAAGTGTACGGTGGAAAATTAACTTTATTTTCTAAGCCAAATTTCCAGTTTTCTAACAAAATATTATAAAAATATTAAAAATGAACTTAAATGTTTATTTCAACTATTATTTTTTAGGTTAAAAATGATGAAAATTACAATTTATTATATTTAGTGCTCTAAAAACAAAGGAAATAAAGAAATTAATGTGGGCATTATATTAAATGTGAAACGCTTTAAATTCCTAACATTTCAATTAAAAATATTGCTTTTTTAATGCAAAAGATGAATTTTCAGCCAAATAGTTTAATTTTCAACAGAAAAGATGATTTTTCAACCAAGTAGATTAATATTCTATCATAAAAGATGAATTTGCAAGCGAACAGTTGAATTTTCAGTCAAAAAATTAATTTTCAAGCAATAAAAGAATTTTCAACAAAATGCCTCAATTCTAAACCAAAGAGATGAATCTTCAACGAAAAAAATTAATTATTAACAAAATTGTTCAACTTCCAACTAATTATTTAAACAATGAAAAACTATGAATCTTCTTTCCCCTCTATTCACCTTTTTCTAATTTTTCTACTAAAATGCGAACTGAATTAATAAAACTCATTAAAAAAATCCAACTATTTTTGTTTAAAAGCTATTTTTTGTTGTTAAAAAGTCTAGCATTACATTTTAGGTTCGTGATTCATTTGGTTTGAATAAACATATTCGACTATTTGGTTTAAAATTGAATTTTAACTTTTTTTTTTTAATTTGTTTGGTTTTTTGACTGAAAATTAATTTTTTTAACTAAAAATGTAATTGTATATTTTCAATTGAAAATTGATCTTTTCTAGTTGAAATGCCAACTATTTAGTTGAAAATTCGTCTTTTGTGGTTGAAGTTTTATCTCTGTGGTTGAAAATTTAACTATTCCATTTTTATAAAATTAATCTTCTTGGTTAAAACATCATCTTTTGGGTTGAATATTGAACTATTTTGTTGAAAATTCTTTTTTTTTTAAAGATTCATAATTTTAGTTGAAAATTCATCTCTTTGGTTGAAAATGCAACTATCTTGTTGAAAATTATTATTTTTGTTTGTTATGAATTAATTTCTTTTTGGCTGAAAATTCATCTTTTCTACTTAAAATTTTTTCAACTATTTGTTTGAAATTTCATATATTTTGTTGCAAAATCGTCTTTTGTGGTAGAAAATTATTATTTCTTTGATTAAAATTTATCGTTTTTAGTAGAAAATTAAACAATTTAATTTTTCATTCTGAATTCATTTATTTTTAAATTTAACTGATTGGTTAGAAGTTGAACTACCTTTTTAAAAATTCGTTTTATTAATTAAAGATTCATCTCTTCGGTTAAAAAATTTAATTATTTCATTTTTATAAAATTAATCTTCTTGGTTAAAAACCATCTTTTGAGTAGAATATTGAACTATTTTGTTGAAAATTCATTTCTTTTTTGAAGATTCATAATTGTTAGTTGAAAATTCATCTTTTTAGTTGAAAATTTAACTATCATGTTGAAAGTTCGTTTTTTTTGTTGTTATGAAATTATTTTTTCTCCTAAAAATATAAATATTCCATTTTTGGCTGAAAATTGATCTTTTCTAATTGAAATTTAAACTATTTGGTTGAAAGTTCATGTATTTTGTTGCAAACTCGTCTTTTGTGGTAGAAAAGTATTATTTCTTTGCTTAAAATTAATCGTTTTTAGTTGAAAATTCAGCTTGTTTGAAAGTCGAACTACTTTGTTAGAAATTCGTTTTATTAGTTGAAGATTCATCTCTTCGATTGAAAATGTAACTATTCCGTTTTTAGAAAATCAATCTTCTTGGTTAAAAAATCATCTTTTTGGTTGAATGTTCTTCTGTTTTTTCTTCTTCTTTGTTAAAAATTCGTTTTTTGTTGGTTAATAATTAATTTTTTAACTAAAGAAATTCCATTTTTAGTTAAAAAGTTATATTTTAAATTAAAAATTGATCATTTATTGTTAAATTCTGAACTATTTGGTTGAAAATTCATGTCTTTTGTTGAAAATTCATCTTCTGTGGTAGAAAAATATTATTTTTTTGAAAATTTATTGTTTTTACTCGAAAATTCAACAATTAAATTTTTTATTGCGATTTTTTTATATTTTTGCTTGAAAATTCCACTAATTGGTTGAAAATTAAACTTCTTAGTTTTGATTAAAAAATAACAGTTTGGCTATTTCTCAACGAATAGGCTCAATTTTCTACAGAATTAAGTAAGAATATCTTTCAGATTACTTTTTTCTATGATGCTAAGAAAAGTCTTTCTGATGACTATTTTCTATGTTGCTTATGTAAATTCACAAGAATGATTCATTATTTAAACAATTTCCATAAACGAATAAGCTCAATTTGTTTACAGAATCAACTAATAATGTCTTTCCGATGACTCTTTTCTATGTTGCTTTGTAAATTTACAAGAATTAATAATAATTTAAACAATTTGCATACAGAAATTTAAAGTTTGACTATTTTTTAACAAATAGGTAGAGTTTGGCAATTTTTTAAGAAATATGCTAATTTTTTTTACACAATTAGCTAAGAATATCTTTCCAATGACTTTTTTGTATGATGCTTTGCACATTTTCAAGAATTATTAATTATTTAAACAATTTTCATGAACAAAGAAAGAGCCCGGTCATTTTCCAACGAATAGGATCAATTTGTTTAGGGAATCAAGAAAGAATGTATTTCCAATAAATCTTTTCTATGATACTTTGCAAATATACAATAATTATTAAGTATTTTAACAATTTTCCTAAACATATTACATATTAAATTTAACGAATTGGCTCCGGTCGTTCACAGAACCAAAAAGAATGTATTAAAAATAAGTCTTTCCTATGTTACTTTGCAAATTTACAATAATTGTTAATTATTTAAACAATTTTCATAAACATATTCAGAGTTTGGCTGTTTTTCAACGAATAGGCTCAAATTGTTTACGAATTCAACTAAGAATATCTTTCCGATGAATGTTAACTATGTTGCTTTGTAAATTTACAATAATTTTCAATTATTTAAACAATTTCAATTAAAAAACTGAGATTTTGGCTATTTTGTAACGAATGCTCTGCAAATTTCAAAGAATGAATCATTATTTAAACAATTTTGATAAACAAATCAAGAGTTTGGCCATTTTTTAAAGAATAGGCTCAATTTGTTTGCGGAATTAATAGAGAATGCTTTTTAAATACCTATTTCCTATGATACTTTAAAAATTTATAATAATCATAAATTATTTAAACAATTTTCATAGACACATTCAGAACAATTTGTTTACGGAGTCAACTAAGATTGTCTTTCCGATGACTCTTTACTATGTTTTGTAAATTTACAACAATTATTAATTATTTAAACAATTTCGATTACAAAATTTAGAGTTTGGCTATTTTTCAACGAATAGGCTCAATTTTTTTAAAAATTAGATAAGAATATCTTTCCGGTGACATTTTTCTATAGTGCTCTGCAAATTTCAAAGAATTAATTATTATTTAAACAATATTGAAAAACAAATTAAGAGTTTGACCATTTTTCAACGAGTAGGCTCAATTTGTTTACGGAATCAATAAAAAATGTTTTTTGGATAACTCTTTCCTATTTATATTCAGTACTTTAAAAATGTACAATAATTATTAATTATTTAAACATGTTTATCAAAATATCCAGAGTTTAGCTATTTTTCAAGGAATAGGCACAATTTGTTTACGGAGTCCATTAAGTATGTCTTTCCGAGGATTCTTTTTCTATGTTTCTTTACACATTCAGATTTTGCCTATTTTCAACGAATAGGCTAAATTTTTTTATAGAATTAACCAAGAATATCTTTCCGATTACTTTTTTTCTATAATGCTATGCAAAGTCTTTCTGATGACTCTTTTTTATGTTGCTTTGTAAATTTATAAGAATTTATAATAATTTAAACAATTTTCATAAACAAATTGTGAGCTTGGCCTTTTCTCAACCAATAGGATAAATTAGTTCAGGGTATCAAGAAAGAATGTGAATCGAATAACCATTTTCTACGATACTTTGCAAATATACAATAATTATTTCAACAATTTTCATAAACATATTCAGATTTTGGCTATTTTTCAAAGAATAGGCACAATTTGTTTACGGGGTCAACTAAGAATATCTTTCCGATGACTCTTTTCTATGTTGCTTTGTAAATTTACAATAATTTTTAAGAATTTAAACAATTTTCATACAAAATTCAGAATTTGGCTATTTTTAAATAAATAGGCTCAATTTTTTTGCAGAATTAACCAAGAATATCTTTCCGATTACTTTTTCTATGATGCTTTGCAAATTTACAATAATTATTCATAATTTCATCAAATTAAGAGTTCAGCCATTTTTCAATGAATGGGCTCAGTTTGTTTACGGGATCACCAAGAATGTATTTCCAATAACTCTTTTCTACGGTACTTTGCAAATTTACAATAATTACTATTTATTCAAACAATTTTCATAAACATATTCAGAGTTTGGCTGTTTTTCAAGAAGCAGGCTCAATTTCAACAGAATTAAATAAGAATATATTTCAGATGCCTTTTTTCTGTATTGTTTTGCAAATTTACAAGATTTATTAATTATTTGAACAATTTTCATTAAAAAATTAAGAGTTTGGCTATTTCTGAAAGAATAGGCCCAATTTGTTTCCAGAATGAACAAAGAATGTATTTTCAATAACTATTTTCTACGATACTTTGCACATTTACAATAATTATTAATTATTTAAACAATGTTCATAAGAATATTCAGAGTTTGGGCATTTGTCAAGGAATAGACAAAATTTGTTTCCGGAGTCAACTAAGATTGTCTTTCCGATGCTCTTTTCTATGTGGTTTTGTAAATTTACAAGAATTATTAATTATTTAAACAAATTTGATGAAAAAATAAGAATTTGGCTATTTTTCAACGAATAGGGTGAATTTTTTACAGAATTAACGAAGAATATCGTTCCGATGACTTCTTTCTATTATGCTCTTCGAATTTCCAAGATTTATTAATTATTTAAAATATTTTCATGAGCAAATTAAGAGTTTGGCAATTTATCGAAGAAACCCTGCCGTCCAACCTCCTGCTCGACATTAATTGAAACCGAGGTTAAAACGCAGCGAATACACAACTCGGTCGTATACGTCGCAGATGGTCACCCATCCGAGTGCTATGCACGCTCGAAATGGCTTGACATCTGGACTCTTCTCGAGTCGAGATCATTTACTGTCTATTTCTATGAAAATTTGTACGCGCCGACATTTTATAGGTTTTTTTTCCGAAGTTGCATGAAAATGTTTAGAGTTGCACAATTATTTATTCTGCACCGTGAGGGGCTATCCACGCGAAGCCGTCTACAAATCAAAATTATTGAAGTAAAAATTATTGTAATGGTATTTTATTGAACTTCATTTCCAAATAAAATAATTACATGTAAATAAATTGGTCGCGCGCGGAGCGCGCGTATGAGCCTCTAGTTTTGTTGAAAATTCATATCTTATTTTGAAGATTCATCATTTTAGTTGAACATTCATCTTTTGGGCTGAACATGTTAGTTGAAATTTCAACTATTTGGTTGAAAATTCATGTATTTTTATAAAAATTGATCGCTTTTAGTTGAAAATTCAACAATTAAATTTTGCATTGAGAAACAGATAATCAGCAAAACATCAAGAAACAAATTTCCAGTGCTTCTTTTTAAATATGTCGATTTTGATTTTCTTTCTAAATTGTATTTTAATTTCAACTGTTCGAAATTAGAATGGACTATTTTAAATCACCGAACACATTTTTGCTGCTTCGAAATTTAAAAAAGAATTTAAAATCAGTGCAAAATATGACATTTTTGGAATTGAATGCGACTATAATTGTTTTTTTCTAAAGCTTCTTCACACTGGAAGCCATAGAGTATAAAAAGAAAAAAATTCTAGAAAAATGTTACTATTCCATTTTTGGTTGAAAATTTATATTCTTAAATAAAAATTGAACTTTTGTAGTTGAAAATCCAAGAATTAAATTTTCATTACTTCTTTTTAAATCTGTCGAATTTTGATTTTCTTTTTAAATTGTATTTAAACTTGAACACTTAAAAATTAGAATGGCCTATATTTAAAATCTCGAAACACGTTTTGGTTGCTTTGGAATTTAAAATCAGTGAAAAATGTCACATTTTCGCATTTGAATGCGACTATAATTGGCTTTTTCTAAAGCTTCTTCACATTGGAAGCCATGGAGTATAAAATTTTTTTAAAAATTCTTGAAAAATGTAACTATTCCATTATTGGTTGAAAAATTTATATTTTTAAATAAAAATTGAAATTTTGTACTTGAAAATTCATGAATTTGGTTGAAAATTGAGCGCTTTTAGTTGAAAATTCAACAATTAAATTTTCAGTGCTTTTTTCATTCTGTCGAATTTTGATTTTTGTTAAATTGCTTAAATTTGAACACTTGAAAATTAGAATGGCCTATATTTTAAATCCCGAAACACGTTTTAGTTGCTTTGAAATTTAAAATCAGTGAAAAATGTGACATTTTCGGATTTGAATGCGACTATAATTGGCTTTTTCTGAAGCTTCTTCAAACTGGAAGCCATGGAGTACAAAAATAAAAAAAATCTTGAAAACTGTAACTATTCCATTTTTGGTTGAAAATTTATATTTTATAATAAAAATGGAAATTTTTTAGTTGAAAATTCAAGTATTTTGTTGAAAATTAGTCGTTTTAGTTGAAAATTCAACAATTAAATGTTCAGTGCTTTTTTTCAATCTGTCGAATTTTAATTTTTTTTAAATTGCTTAAATTTGAACACTTGAAAATTAGAATGGCTCTTTTCAAATTATGAAACAAGTTTTTGTTGCTTTGAAATTTAAAAGCAGTTAAAAATGTAACCTTTTCGAATTTAAATGAAACTATAATTGGCTTTTTCGCTGGAAGCCATGGAGTATAAAAAACAGCAATCTTTAAAAATGTAACTATTCCATTGTTGGTTGAAAATTTATATTTTTAAGTAAAAATTGAACTTTTGTAGTTGAAAATGCATGTCTTTTGTTGAAAATTAATTGTTTTAGTTGAAAAATCAACAATTAGATGTTCAGTGCTTTTTTCAATCTGTCAAATTTTAATTTTTTTTTAATTGCTTAAATTTGAACACTTGAAAATTAGAATGGCCTATATTTTAAAACTCGAAACACGTTTCGGTTGCTTTGGAATTTAAAATCAGTGAAAAATGTGACATTTTCGGATTTGAATGCAACTATAATTGGCTTTTTCGCTGGAAGCCGTAGAGTATTAAAAAACAAATCTTGAAAAATGTTACTATTCCATTTTTGGTTGAAAATTTATATTTGTAAATAAGAATTGAACTTTTGTAGTAGAAAATTCATGTATTTTGTTGAAAATTAATCATTTTTAGTTGAAAATTCAACAATTAAATTTTCAATGCTTCTTTCAATCTGTGGAATTTTGATTTTCTTTTTAAATTGTATTTAAATTTGAACACTTGAATATTAGAATGGCCTATATTTTAAATCTCGAAGCACGTTTTGGTTGCTTTGAAATTTAAAATCACTGAAAAATGTGATATTTACGGATTTAAATGCGACTATATTTGGCTTTTTCTGAAGCTTCTTCACACTGGAAGCCATGGAGTACAAAAATAAAAAGATCTTGAAAACTTCAACTATTCCATTTTTGGTTGAAAATTTATATTTTTAAATAAAAATTGAACAACAATTAAATTTTGAATGCTTTTTTCAATCTGTCGAATTTTGATTTTTGTTAAATTGCTTACATTTGAACACTTGAAAATTAGAATGGCCTATATTTTTAATCTCGAAACACGTTTCGGTTGCTTTGGAATTTAAAATCAGTGAAAAATGTGACATTTTCGGATTAGAATGCGACTATAATTGTCTTTTTCGCTGGAAGCCGTAGAGATTTAAAAAAAAATCTTGAAAAATGTAACTATTCCGTTTTTGGTTGAAAATTTATATTTTAAAATAAAAATTGAACTTTCATGTAGTAGAAAATGCTGGTATTTTGTTGAAAATTAATCGTTTTTAGTTGAAAATTCAACAATTATATTTTCAGTGCTTCTTTTTAAATCTGTCGAATTTTGATTTTCTTTTTAAATTGCTTAAATTTGAACACTTGGAAATTAGAATGGCTCTTTTTAAATCACGAAACACGTTTTGGTTGCTTTAAAATTTAAAAACACCGAAAAATGTGACATTTTCGGATTTGAATGCGACTATAATTGGCTTTTTCTAAAGCTCCTACACGCTGGAAGCCATGGGTAAAAATAAATAAAAATCTTGAAAGTTCAGCGCCCTTTTAATTAAGACTGATGCTTGTCGAATAGGTCATAAAAAGCACGTAAACTCTATCTTAATTTCCATATCAGAGTGGAGTCGAGGAGTGGAACAGAGGGCTGCCTTGACTCGAGGGAGAAAGAAAAAGCGACTTGAAAAAAGTAAAATAAAAAAATTATGAAAAATATATAAGTAAGTAAGAGAAGAAATACCCGAGGGGTCGCAAGTGCAATGCCTTTAAGGTCTTCGGAGGAAGGAGGC
The DNA here is from genome assembly GCA_932195095.1 of Andricus curvator. NCBI lineage: Eukaryota > Metazoa > Arthropoda > Insecta > Hymenoptera > Cynipidae > Andricus > Andricus curvator. Next base: position 83,828 of record CAKNYM010049878.1, read on the forward strand.
AAGAGGGAGACAGAATATGTATTTAGAGTTTAGACTGCTTTTATCTTCATCTCGCCTCCTCGCATTTACGACCGACAGCTGACTCGCACCCCACGCATTTTGTAGGATGGTTGATGGTTGTGGTTTACTTTGCTAGTTAGTTGCCCTCTGCACTTAAACAGCATCAAATCAGCCTCCGGTGGATCCTCTCTGTCCTCCGATTTCGCCCATAAACGCGGTTCTTGTAGGTTATAGTTACTCCGAGAAATCTACATTCCACAATTCAAATCATCTGAAAAGCTCGCCTTTCAATATTATCAAGTCATTTCTTCATTATTCCATGTAAACAAAATTCAATTAAGTGTGTTTCAGTTATTTTCTGTGCCGGATTCAATTTGTCTATTCCGCGAGAAGTGATAAATCAATTTCATTCGCAAGACTGTTTTGGAGCAGTTCAAAAAATACGTTACACTTTCGTTGGGGGGGGGGGGTAAATAGGTTTTGTGACGATTTGTGACGTTGGGTTGGAGGGGTTAAGGCAGAATGTGACACATCACACATGGAAAATGTAAACGAAGGGTGACAACTCCGAAAATAGGTTTACTGCATAAGAAATTCTTCAAAAATCAAAAATACACGTTGTGTTAAAAGTATTTGTTTGAATTCTCATTTTTAAATATATTTAGAAACAAAAAAAGGTTTATTTTAATTTTCGTTCAAATTTTAGCGTAGTATTAATTTTTCTCTTTCCTTCAGCATTGATATTTTTTGAAATTAGTATTGTTTATTATTCTTTTTTTTTGAAAATAAAAATTTTTTTAAAGAAAAGTTTTGCATTTTCAACAAAATAGATGAATTTTAAACCGAAACGATTAACTTTCTACCAAGAAAGACGAATTTTCCACTAAATACATACAATTTTAACTAAAAAAGATACATTTTATGTTCAAAAAATTAATTTTTAAGAAAAAAGACAACACATTTTCAACAGTATACAGATATTTTCAACCAAAAATATGCATTTTCAACTAAACTGTTGAATATTCAACAAACAAAAAAAAGAATTTTTGCAAAGTAAATTTTCAAACAAGATTAAATTTTAACCAAGAAGATGAATTATCAACAATATATTTGAATTTTTAAATGAAGGAAATCAGTTTCAACCAAAATAAGAATTACATTTTTAGTTAAAAAAAATTTTTAAATTGAATTAAAACGAAAAATTAATTTTTGAACAAAAAAAAACAAATTTGCATCAAAAGAGTTAAATTTTCAACCAAAGAGCTGAGTCATCAACCAAAACAGATTAATTTTAAAACTAAAAAGATAAATTTACAACCAAGAAAGATTTTTCAGTCAATAAAGAAAAAAAATGCATCCAAAATGTTGAATTTTCAAACCAAAAAACGAATTTTCTACAAAACAGTTGAGATTTCAAACATAAAATATCAGTTTAAAAAAAAAAATTAATTTTCAAACAATTTTTTGAATTTTTTTTATTAAAGCCAAATAAAGAACGATTTTTCTACAAAAAGATGAATTTGCAATCCAAAAATGTGAATTTTCTACCAAAAAATTGAGTTTGCAATCCAAAAGAGATGAATTTTCATCAAACAAGATTAATTTTCTACCAAAAAAGACGAATTTTCAACAAAGTACATGATTTTTCATCCAAAACGTTAGATTTTTAACCAGAAAATATAAAATTTAACAAAAATGATAATTTCCAACAAAATGCTTGAATTTTAAAGCATAAAAGCGATTTTTCTACAAAGAGTTTAATTTTCAAACTAAAAATATGAATTTCCTACCATAATAATTGAATCTTCAACAACAAAAAAAGAATATCCAGGCAAAAAGATGAATTTTCAACTAAGAAGATGAATTTTGTACCAACAATTTTCAAGTAGAGAAGATAAATTTCAACCTAAATAAGAATAATTAAATATTCACTCACAGAAAATTAATTTTTAATTAAAAATAAACAAATTTACAACGAAAGAGTTAGATTTTCAACTAAAAGAGATGAATCCTCAATCAAAACACATTAATTTTCAAACAAAAAAGAGGAATATTCAATCAAGAAAGGTTTTTCAGTCAGTAAAGAAAAAAAATTCATCCAAAATGTTGAATTTTCAAGCAAAAAAGACGATATTTCTGCAAAACAGTTGAGTTTTCAACCAGACAATATAAATTTTCAACGAAAAAGTTAATTTTCCACAATAATTTTTGAATTTTAAAGCAAAAAACGATTTTTCTACAAAAATTTGAATTTGAAACCGAAAAATATGAATTTTCTACCGAATTAATTGAATTTTCAACTAAAATTATGAATATTTAACCAAAAAAAAAATGATTTTTCTAAAAAATTATTTCAACCAAAAGGATGAATTTTCAACCAAGAAGATTAATTTTCTATCAAAATAGACGAATTTTCAACCAAATACATAAAATTTTATGTAAAAAGGTACATTTTAGTTTAAAAAATTAATTTTGAACCAAAAAAAAAATTAATATTCAACAAAATACTGAAATTTTCAACCAAAGATAAGCATTTTCAACTAAACTGTTGAACATAAAACCAAAAAATGAATTTTTAACAAAGTGATTCAACTTTCAACCAAAAAGATGAACAAAATACATGATTTTTCAAGGAAATATTTAAATTTTCAACTAGAGAAGATCAATTTCAACCTAAATAAGAATAAGTAAATATTCAGTTACAAAAAATTAATTTTTAATCGAAAATAAACAAATTTAAAACGAAGGAGTTAGATTTTAACCAAAAGAGTGATGGTTGAATCTTCAACCAAAACAGATTAATTTTCAAACAAATTTTTGTATGTAAACCCAAATAAAAAACGATTTTTCTATTTAAAAAATTGAAATTTCAACCCAAAAATATGAATTTTCTACCGAAATAATTGAATTTTCAATAACAAAAAAGCGAATTTTCAACAAAATAGTTAAATATTCGACCAATAAGATAAATTTTCAACCAAGAAGATTAGTTTTCAACCAAAAAAGAACAAATTTACAACAAAAGTGTTAAATTTTCAACCACAGAGATGAATCCTCAACCAAAAACAGATTAATTTTCAAACAATAAAAAGGAACTTTTAACCAAGAAAATTGTTTAGTCAATAAAGATTAATTTGCAATCAAAAAAGAACTAATTTACAACAAATAAGTTAAATTTTAATCCAAAGAGATGAGTCCTGAACCAAAACAGATTAGTTTTCAAATAAGAAAGAGGAATTTTTAACAACAAAAAAAAGCGATTTTCCAACAAAATAGTGAACTTTTCAACTAAAATTATGAATATTTAACCAAAAATATGAATTTTAGACCAAGAAGATTAATTTTCAACAAAAAAAAAACAGGTTTAAAAAAAATTATGAATCCTCAAACAAACAAAAAATTTTGTTTATCCAAATAGTTGAAAAAATGCGCGTCGGAATCTATACTTAGGGCGGTCAAAAATAGCTAGTTTTTTAGATCAAGATGACTTGTTTTTGTATATCCAACCGTTTTAGAGAAAATTAAAAAGAGAATTAAAAAATGGCCTTTCTGTTTGAACATTGAACTATTTCATTGAAAATATATCTTTTTTAGTCAAAAATTTAATTTTTGTTGTTGAAAATTCAACAATTTTGTCAATAATTTTTTTTAATTCCACTTTTTAATCAAAAATTCATCTTTGAAGGTTGAAAACTCAACTATTTGGTTCAAAATTAAACTATTTTGTTGATCATTTTTTTATAGAAAATGGATTTTTGATCGAAAATTCTTTTTTTTTTGTTAGAAAAATTCTTGGTTGAAAATGCATTTTTTTTGCTTGAAGATTTAATTATTTGATTAAAAATGCAACTGTTTTTGGTTGAAGTTTAATTTTTTTTGTTCAAAATTCTTCTTTTTTGAAAAAAAAAAGATAATTTTCTACTTTTCTGCGAAGAATCGTCTGTCATAGTGCGATACCGTCACACGTAATTTGGATTTTCTAGGAATCGAATTTCTTATCGCAATCCGCAGCCGACCCTGCTCCAATCTGTGGTCAGTGTCACTTTGAGGTTGGCAACTTCCACATATATTTCCTTGGAACTAGATAACTTTTCCTGTTGAAACTTTTTTGCCCTTAATTCAGAAACACTTCCGCTCGAGAGTGGAATTTTGATTTATCTTTAAATGGACATTGTGTTATTTTATTTTACAAGTAAAGCATCTTCACACTCTTTCACGTATTACCTTCTTTTCTCCTCTTTAAGCAATTAATTTTTTTCCCCTGTTTTCAAGAAATTTCCCCTTTTTCTCGTTTTTCGCTTAAATTCGAACTAAATTAATATAATCTAAGAAGAAAATCCCACTAGTTTTCGTTGAAAGTTAATTATTTTTGGTCGAAAAGTGTATTATTATATTTTTGGATCGGAATTCATCTCTTTTGGTTCAAAATTTATTCTACTATTTTGTTGAAGATTGAAATACTTTGTAGAAAATTCATTTGTTTTTTTTGTTTGAGAAATAATTTTTTTAATTGAAATTTTCAATATTCTATTTTTGGTAGAAATATAATCGTTTTTAGTTAAAATTTCAACTATTAAATTTTTCACTAAGAATTAATCTTTTTTGGTCAAAATTTCAAGCACTTGGTTTAACTATAAATTGATAAACATTCACTTTATTGATTGAAGATTTAACTATTTTGTTGAAAACTCGTTATTTTTGGGTTGAAAATAAATTTTTTAAACTCAAAATTGAACTATTCCATTATTGGTTGAAAAATTATATCTTTTTGTTGAAAATTCAACAATTTTTAACTGCTTAGTTGAAAGTTGAACTACTCTGTTAAAAAATCATTTTATTAGTTTAACACCCATCTGTTTTTGTTGAATATTTAACTATTTTGTTGAAAATTCTTTGTTTGGGCTGTAAATTAATTTTTTCACTTAAAAATTCATAATTTACATTATTGGTTGAATATTGATCTTTTTTAGTTGAAAATTCAACAATTTGATTGAAAATTCATGTATTGTGCTGTAAATTCGTATTTTTGGTAGAAAATTAATCTTCTTGATTAAAAATTTAACTGCTTAGTTGAAAGTTGAATCTGTTAACAATTATTTTGTTAGTTCAAAATCCATCTCTTTGATTAAAAAATAAACTATTTTGTTGAAAATTATTTTTTTTGCTTGAAAATTAATTTTTTTAACTGAAAATTTAACTATTCCATTATTGGTTAAATATTGATCGTTTTTAGTTGAAAATTCAATAATTTCATTGAAAATTCAAGTACTTGGTTTAAATTTTCACAATTTATAAATAATAATCAAAATTAAAAAATATTGATTTTAGATCAGTAGATAAAAAACAATTAACATCAAATTATAATGCATTTTATTTGGTAAAAACCATAACATCAAAAAATACTTGGTTTAAAGTTGAACTACTCTGTTAAAAATTCATTTTATTAGTTGAAGATCCATCTCTTTGGTTAAAAATTCAATTTAATTGAAAATTTATGTATTGTGTTGTAAATTCGTCTTTTTTGATAGATATTAATCTTCTTTATTAAAATTTTAACAGCTTAGTTGAACGTTGAATCTGTTAACAATTATTTTGTTAGTTTTGTTGAAAATCAATTTTTTCGACTATAACTATTCCGTTTTTGGTTAAAAATTGATTGTTTTCAGTCGAAAACTCAACTATTTGGGTTTAGAATTCAGTTGTTTGGTTCAACATTTTTCATTTTGATTTGAAAATTCTTAATTTTTGTAGCAAATTCAACTGTTTGGTTGAAAATTAACTTTTTGGTTAAAATTTTGTCTTTTTTGTTCGAAAATGCATCTCTTTTAGTAGAAATTTCTTCTTTTTTTTTGCTAAAAAGGCAACTGTGTGGTTAAAAATTAATCTGTTCTGGTTGAGGATTCAACTATTTAGTTGAAACTGTGTGTATTTTCTTGTAAATTTGTCTTTTTTGGTAGAAAATTAATCTTCTTGATCAAAAATGCAACTACTTTGTTGAAAATTCTTTTTATTAGCTGAAGATCCATCTCTTTGGTTGAAAATTTAACTATTCTGCTGAAAATTGTTTTTTTTTTTTTTATAAAATCAATTTTTTCGACTGCAAATTTTATTCCATTTTTGGTAGACAATTGATTGTTTTTAGTTTAAATTTTAAGTGTTGGTGTTTAAAATACATTTGTTTGGTTCAAAATTGGACATTTTGGTTTGAAAATTCAACTATTTGGTTGAAAACTCATATTTTCGAGTTTAAAATTTACCGGTTTTTTAGAGGTTCCGTTTTCTTGGATGCAAATTAAGTTTTTTGAACTGAAAATTGAAGTATTTCATTATTTTTGGAAAATTGATAGTTTTTAGTTGAAAATTCAACAATTTGTTTGAAAATGTATGTAGCTTGTTATAAATACGTCTTTTTCAGTAGAAAATTAATAATCTTGATAAAAAATGCAATTACTTGGTTGAAAGTTGATCTGCTGTATTAAAACTTCTTTTTATTAGTTGAAGGTCCATCTTTTTGCTTAAAAATTTAACTATTTTGCTGGAAATTCGTTTTTTTTTTGTTGAAAATTGATTGTTTTTCGTTTAAAATTCAACTATTTGTGTTTTAAATTCATTTTTATGTTGAAAATTCGTCATTTTTGGTGTAAACTTTTTGGTTGAAAATTCATATTTTTGGGTTCAAAATTCAACTTTTTTAAAGAGAATTCGCCTTTTTGGTTTAAAAAATAAAGAATTTGGTTGAATTCTTTCTCTTTCTTGTCTGAAAAATATTTTATGGTTGAAAATTCAACGTTTTTGTTGAAAATTCGTTTTTTTGGTTTGAAAAATCATCTCTTGGTAGAAATTTGATCTTTTTTGGCTCAAAGTGGAACTTTTTGGTTAAAAATTAATCTGTTTTTGTTGAGAATTAAAATATTTTGTGGAAAATTGGTCTTTTTTATTGAACTTGACTGTTTTTCATTTAAAATTAAAATCTTTTTTAGTTGAAATATTAATGATTTCAAAATTATACTACTTGGTTAAAATAGAATTTCTTCTTTTTTTTTAAATTCATTTTTTGGTTGGAAAATCATCGTTGTAGTAAAAAATTCGATTGTTTTCTAGAAAATTTAATTTTTTTATTGAAAATGTATCTGTATTGTTGAACTTTTGTCTTTTTGAATAAAAAATGTATCATATTGGATTGAAAATTAACCGTCTTCTAAAAATTTCACCTTTTTGGTTTTAAAATTCAACTATTTTTTTGAAAATGCGACTGTTTTTGGTTGTAGTTTAATCTTTTTTGTTTAGAAATTTGAACATTTTGTTAAAAATTTAGCAATGTAGGTCGGAAATCCAACGACTTGGTTAAATATTAAACTATTTTGTTAAAAAGTCATATTTTTTGTTCGAAAATTCAACTACTATGTTGAAATATCTGTTAAAATATGATATTTGTGTGTTTTATTTTAAGCGCTTATCAAATGAAATCGATGAAAAAATTTGACTTAAAGTAGTGGTTGTAGATTTGTATTTTTTTAGTATAAAATTAATCTTCTTTATTGAAAATGCAGTTGGTTAAAAGTTGTTCTACTTTCTTAAAAGTTCTTTTTATTAGTTGAAGATCCATCTCTTTGGTTCAAAATTAACTATTCTATTGAAAATTAGTTTTATTTTTGGTCGAATTTTGTTTATTTTAAAATTCAACCATTAGGGTTTAAAATTCTATTTTTTGTTGAAAATTCGCCATTTTGGGTTGAAATTCAACTGTTTTCTAGAGAATTCGCTTTTTTGGTTGTAAATTAAAGAATTTGGTTGAATTTTTTTGTTCGTTCTGGACTGAAAAATCTTTCCTGGTTGAAAATTCGAAGCTTTTGTTGAAAATTCGTCTTTTTGGATCGAAAATGCATCTCTCTTGGTGGAAATTTGATCTGTTTTTGCCAAAAGTGGAACTGTTTGGTTGAAAATTAATCTGATTCTGGTTCAGGATTCAAATATTTTGTGGAAAATTCGTCTTTTTTATTGAATTCGACTTTTTTAATTTGAAATTAAAATCTTTTTTGGTTGAAATTTTAACCATTACATTTTTTCTGAAGAATTAATTTTTCTTGGTCGAAAGTAGAACTTCTTTTTTTTTTAATTAATGTTTTGGTTGAAAAATCATCGTTGTAGTTTAAAATTCGACTATTTTCTTGAAAAATTCATTATTTTGATTGAAAATGTAAATATTTTGTTGAATATTCGCTTTTTAAATAAAAAATGTATCCTATTGGATTAAAAATTAAACTGTCTTCTGAAAATTTCGCCTTTATGGCTTTAAAATTCAACTCTTTGGTTGAAAATGTTTTTGGTTTAAGTTTTCGAGAATTCAACGATGTGGTTAAATATTCAACTATTTTGTTAAAAAGTCATATTTTTTGTTCGAGAATTCAACTGCTATGTCGAAACATCTGTTAAAATTTAAATTTATTTGTGTGATGATCTGTGACGAAGATGTGGAGGGGGTAGAAAAATTCTTCAGTATAGCGTGACGTATTTTTTGAACGGCTACTTTCCTAAAAGATCTAATAAGTACAAATAAATGACTCTTGGATTTGAAAATATAATAAACTATATTTAAGTTTACGTTTAATGCCTGCTGGAAAATTAAAAAACAAATTAAGTTTTCGCTAATTACAACACAACTGCATTCTTAATCTTTATACAAATAATTTAATTGCATTTCAGTAATTATAGTGTAAATTGTCTTAATAATATTTTTTTGGAAGTTTGATCAAGAAGTATTTCAGAACTTTGATTGACAAAGGAAATGACTCAGATTAATGTAAAGCGAAAGAGATTCTGATTAAGTAAAATGATAAAATAATTTCGTAGATAAATGTGTAATGAAGTGCAATTGAAGATCTTAAATTTGTGATTGTTCTTTTTTTTCTTCAATTTTCGTGGATGAAGATTTCTCCGAAGTATTTTGCGACATTAAGACTGTTGTCGCTTGCCCTTTGACATGATGAGATAGTGATTTTGTAATATATTGAACACCTATTTCCAGATCGCCAGAGTCGACGATCTCGCGTTTTTGATCTTGGCCTCCTCGTATCTTGCCTCGAAAATCGACATGCCGCCAAAATTCTCTATTTCCTGCATCCTGCTATTTATTACACTAGGTATGTTCACTATAAAAAGACAAAAATAATTCTTGTTATTATAAAGATTAAGAATATTCATCATATTAATTAAACTAGAAAAGATTTCTGTTTTGTCTCATGCAATTTTTAAATTGAAATATAAAATTAATATTAAAACAAAATTTTTGTTACTTCATGATATCTATTATCTAAAGCAATAGAAATATACAAGGACAATATTTCTGGGGACGACGGAAAAATTCCGAAAAATACCGAAAAATAAAATTCCCAAATTATAATATTCCCGAATAGTAAAATTCCCGAATAATAAAATTTTCGAACAGTTTAGAATATTACTGAATTGGAAAATTCACGAATAATAAGGGACGACCGAAAAATCCCGAAAAATAAAATTCCCGAATTGGAAAATTTCCGAATAATATAATTCCTGACTAATGAAATTCCAAAACTGGAAAATTCCCGAATAATACAATTCCCGACAGTTTATAATGTTACCGAATTGGAATATTCACGAATATTAAGGGACGACTGAAAAATCCCGAAAAATAAAATTCCTGA
>CAKNYM010049878.1:93517-104921 GCA_932195095.1 Andricus curvator
AAAAATAAAATTCCTGACACTTTAAAATTCCCGAATAATAAAATTCCGAAATTGGAAAATTCCCGAATAACAAAATTTCCGAACGGTTTATAATATTACTGAATTGGAAAATTCTCGAATAATAAGGTACGACCGAAAAATTCCTGACTAATGAAATTCACAAACTGGAAAATTCCCGAATAATAAAATTCCAGACAGTTTATAATATTACCGAATTGGAATATTCCCGAATATTAAGGAACGACTGAAAAATCCCGAAAAATAAAATCCCGAATTATAAAATTTCCGACCAATGAAATTGGAAAATTCACGAAAAATAAAATTGCCGAATTGGAAAATTTCCGAATAATATAACTCCCGACTAACGAAATTCCCAAGTTGAAAAGTTCCCGAATAATAAAATTCCCGACAGTTTCTAATGTTACCGAATTTTAAAATTCCCAAATAATAAGGGACGACTGAAAAATCCTGAAAAATAAAATTCCTGACACTTTAAAATTCCCGAATTATAAAATTTGCGACTAATGAATATCCAAAATCGGAAAATTCACGAATAATAAAATTCCCGACAGTTTATAATATTACCGAATTGTGAAATTCCTGAATTGGAAAATACTGAATAATAAAATTCCCAAATAATATAATTCCCAATATATAACATTTCCGAATTTAAACAATTAAACTTTTTTTACAAATATTATTTATTGATTAAAAATACAATAATCAAATATTTCTATTAAAAAAAATTCAAAATTTTGGTATCAAATCAAATTTCAGAACGATTTATAACAAGAAATATATTATATTGAAAGAAATTTGAATCGATCAAATATTCCATTAATGTTAAATATTAAAAGATTTGAATTATTTTAATGAATTTAATTAATAATTGATTCATTTTAATATTCAACAGTTAATTAATTTGAAATATTAGAATAGTACAAATTAAAAACGGCTATAATTGACATTAAAATTATAATATGTTCAATAAATTTTGTTTCATTAATAAATTATAAATAATAATCTTTGGGGGATTTTATTAATCCTTAATAATAAATTTCTTTTAGAATGTTGATGTTCGTTATGGCCTCAAGGTCAGGTATATTATTCTTTGGTTAATGTCGCAGTTGCAAAATTATATAAAATGTTATTATAATTATTAAAATATTATACAAATTTCTGTGAAATTTCAAGAATTCTCTAAGAAGATTTTTCAAAAGGTTTCAAACCATTTACTTTAAAATTCGAAAGTCATAAAAATACAAAATTGCCAAAATGTTAAATACTTAAATTTTTAAGGTAGTTGTGCCAAAAATCAGATCTCTGAAAAAAATTGTTTTTCTATTATTTTAAGTATCAAAATAATATTGCTGATTATATAATTTCAAATAAAAAACATTATTTTCAATGACAAAATTTTAAAACTTACAAAAAACATTCATTTGAACAATGTTTTTTGTAATTGAAGTTTTTCTTACTATCGCTTCTTACCAATTTTTGAAAAATGGTTGAATTTCAATAAATAATAGCTTATTTTTTCAGAAAAAAAGATTCTCTACAACTCTACAAACAATTTTTGTAAAGAAAATGTTTTTTAAACAAATAATTATATTTCAAGACTATTTAATAATTTAAAAAATATAAAGCCATGATTTATTAAACCTCAGTCATTTTTTAAAAATCGACAAGAAGCGACTGTAAGAAATAGTTCATTTACAAAAACTATTGTTAAAATAATTATTTTTCGTAAGTTTTAAACTTTTTCCGTAAAAAAGAATGTTTTTTTTAAAGACACGACTAATAATATCATTTCAATTCTTAAAATCATAGAAAATTTTTTTGTTCCAGAAACCTGATTTTTGGCAAAACTATCTTAAGAAGTTCTAATTTTTCATTTTCATATTTGGCTGCTGAAACATTAAAAGGAATTTACCATTTTTAAAATTCAAATTTGAACCCTGCCAAAGTGAAATATTTTTAAATTCAAATATTGCGGACTTCTAAATATAATTTTGTCCTATTTTATCACATAGATTTTTATTGTTTTTTTTTTATTTTAATTTTGAAGAGATTTTAGATTAACTTTAAAAAAATACTAATACTAAATATAATTTGTTCTAATTTGTAAATTCAAAAGTATTTTAAGACAGAAGTCGGATATTTGAGTCTTATAAGTAGGAAGTACAGTGCCTGCATCCGGCACATTGTCACTGAGTGGTTTTATCAATTTATCATTTCGGTTGAATGAAATATGTCGACATACAACGTAGGAGGTTTTCCTTATAAAGTTTTTTTCAATGAAGATACTCTCCTATCATATCATAGTATTAGATTATTATTATTATTCTGATTTCTCAAGGGGAAAAACCCCTGAAATATTGAGCCATAACTTCGAGAAAACAATATCAAACCTAATTGTTATCTTCAATAACAATCATTATTTATTTCAGTTGTGTCCTCAATTTTATCTCGATTAAAAATGATTTTTGTAACTCTTAGTTTATGAAAAGTCATTCCAATTAATATTTTTGTGAAATAATATCTATCACTGATTATTTTTTTCAGCAACGTATGTTCAAACATGCGAAATAGATCAGATGGATTATGGATGTCGAATTTTTAATGCCCAGTGTAATTGCGGATACGGGTGTAAATCGGAATACAGATATCCCAATATGGAAGACTGCAAATTGGCTTTGAGAGGTAATTTATTATTTTAAATATCCATTTACAGGGATCACAACGTGTTATATTTTTCGAAAAAAGAAAATTTTTAAGAATTTTCAAACATTTCAAGAGAATAAAACATATTTCTTAAGATTCTTAGGAAAATTTCGAATGATTTTTTATTATAGAAAAAGTGAAAAAGATTTCAAAACATTTAAAATGGTTTCCCCAAATTTTGAAACAGAATGTTGAAAGTTTTAAGGCAAAATTTTTCAATTTTGCTAGATTACGAAATTTTACAAAAAAATCGTGTATTCAAGAGAATACCAAATTTTTTAGGGTTCCCAGGAAAATTTTTAATTATTTTTCATTTTGAAAAATTAATTTTAAGAGAAAATTAAAAAAAAAATCTAAAATTGTCGAAAAAGAATCTGAAAGACTTTGAAGCAATTTTTTTTATTTTGCGTGATTAAAAAAAATGTTACGAAAAAATTGAAACATTTTAAAAGATATTTAAAAGTTCTGAAAAATTTACAAGCAATTTAAAATTTAAAAAGGTTTCAAAAAATTTAAAACAAAATGTAGATTTTGCAAATTGATTTTTGCAGATTCCTGGGAAAATTTAGAATGATTCTTTATTTTGAAAAGTTAATTTTCAAAGAATAGTTGAACAGATTTCGAAAGATTCCTAAAAATGGAACGACTGAAAATCACAAAAATAAATAAAATTCCTGACAGTTTATAATATTACCGAATTTTAAAATTCCCGAATCTAAATAATTAAAAAAATCTTTAAATAGTAAAATAAAAAATATGTCAATAAAATAAAAGTACTTTAAATTACATCATTTCTTGTTTTATTATTATTGTTTAAATAATGAATAAATAATAAAATAAAAATATGTTCATCAAATGACAATATTTTATTTATTATTTAACAATTTTTGAAATTATTTAGATTCGAAAATTTCATAATCAGGTTTGTCTATGTTGGCAATTTTATGTCGAAAAAAATCTGAAACATTTTAAGGCAAATTTTTTAATTTTGAAAGATTATTTAAAATTTTAGGAATAATTCGAGCCAGCTTAAAAGATATTTAGGAATTTTTGAAGAGATTATAAATATTTCAAAACATTGAAAGACTTCCGAATATTTATAAAATATTTATAAATTTCTTCTAAAAGTCCTAAATATCTTTTAAACTGACTCGAAGTTTTCATAAAATTTGGTAAAATCCTGTAAAATGAAAATAAAAAATCTTGAAAATTGTCTAGATATACGAATTTTCAACAAAAAAGTTCATTTACAACCAAATAATTGAACATTATAGCAAAAGAATCGAATTTTCAATACAATATTTGAACGGTTTTTATTAAAATACGAATTTTCAACCGATAAAGATTTTTCAGTCAAGAACGAAAAAAAAGTTAATCCAAATTGTTGAACTTTCAAGCCAAAAGACGAATTTTCTGATTAGTTTTCTGCAAAAAAAAGACAAATTCTAAACTAAAAAGGATCATTTTTCAACCCAAAATGAAGAGTTATAGTTAGATTAAATCTTTCAGTTAAAAACATTAATTTTCAACAACAAAAAAACGCATTTTCAACCAAAGAGATGAATTTTCAAGTAAAATTATGAATCAACAAAAAAAAAGATTTTTTAACAAAGTTCAATTTTCAACCAAGAAAGATGAATTTTGAACGAATAATGTAGATATTTAAAAAAAAAAGATTTAAATTTTAAATAAAAAACAGTTGAATGCAACAAAAAAAGACGAATTTTCAACAATATAGTTGAATTCTAAATTAAGGAAGATCAATTTTCTACTAAAATGATGAATCTTCAACTAGAAAAGTTCAATTTTCAGTCGAAAAAATTAATTTAAAAAAAAACGTATTTTCAACCAAAGAGATGAATTTTCAACCAAAGGTTGCACTTTTATCCAAAACAGATTAACTTTCAAATAAAAAAAGATGAATTTTTAAATTTTCGACCAAAAAATATGAATTTTTAACAAAATACTAAAATTTCCAACTAAAATGATGAATTTTTAACAAAGAAGTTCAACGTCCAGCCAAGTAGTTGAATTTATAATTAAATAATATTCTCAACGAAAAATATAATAGCTGATATTTCAATTAAAAAAAGATTTTCATTTTAAATCAAAAACTGTCGAATTTAACTAAAAAGATTCTCTAAAAAAAAGTTTAATTTTCCCCCGAAAATATCAATTTTCAACCAAATAGTTACATTTTCTATAAAAATAATAGAATTTTCAGCACAAAAAAATGAATTTTTGACGAAATTTGAAAAAAAGGAGAAACGCCGGGGAATATGGGAAAAACTGTGATCCTTGCATTTAATATTTTCCATTAAAAAAAAAGGTTTTTGATGATTTTCATTTTATATTTTTAGTAAAATCAGTATTCTGTAGGCTTGAGTAACTGGAATTTTTCTGACTCCCAAGAATTTGCCTTCTTCCTGAATGGTGATAATTTTATTTTTGTTTCTCAGGCAAGGTCGACATCTGTTCTCGAGCCAAACCATGTTTACATGAAGGCACATGCCTACAAATCTCAACCCAACCTGGATTTAAATGCAGTTGCCAGGGAACTGGATTCTTTGGAGCGCGATGTGAAAAAGGTTAGTACTTTTTATTTTTATATAAACAGGGTTGCTACAAAATTGCAATTTCGAAATTCCCTAACTTCCTCTGACAAACCAGTAATATGTTTACAACAAAATAGATCAATTTTCAACCAAAGTGATGAATCTTCGATTTAAAAAAATGAATTCTCAACAAAAAGTGTAATAGTTGATATTTTCACAAAAAAAAAAAATTTAATTTTCAATCAAGAACAGTTGAATTAAACCAAAAAGTATAAATTTCCAACAAATTAGTTGAAATCTCAACCAAAACAGATTAATTAGTAAACCAGAGGATTTTTCAGCAAAAGAGTTAAATTTTCAACCAAGGAAGATTTATTTTTCAGGCAAAAAGACGAACTTTTTGCAAAACAGTTGATTTTTCAGCCCGAAAATATGAATTTTTAACCCAAAAATAGGAATTTTCTACCAAAATTAAATTTCAACCTAAAGAAAGAAGATTTTTCAAAAAATAGGTACATTTAAAAAAAAATTAACCCAAAATATGTATTTTCAAACAAAAAACACAAATTTTCAACAAAATACATTAATTTTAAACTAAAAACATACACTTTCAACCTAAAATAGGATAAATAAGTTCTCAGTTAGAAAAACAAATTTTAACCAAAAACAAATCGTATTTTCAACTAAAGAAATGAATTTCTAACAACAACGAAATTGTAAAATTTTCAACCAAACAAACTAAATTTTCGACGAAATAGTTAAATTTACAACAAAGCAGATTAATTTTCTATCAAAAAAGATCAATTTTGCACAACAAATGGAATAGTTGAATTTTCATTTAATGAAATTAATTTTTAACTGAAATAATGAATCTTAAAAAAATTAATTTTTAACCGAATTTTTAATTTTAATTTAACCGACAAATTTTCAACAAAATACATGAATTTTTAATTAAAAAAGATCAATTTTCAATAACAAAAAAACGAATTTTTCACCCAAACCAGATAAATTTTCAACTAAGATGATGAATGAAATTAAACTTATGATGAATGAAACTTACAAAGAATTAATTTTTAAAAAAGTTGTACTTTTCTATCAAGAAGACCAATTTTCAACAAAATAGTTAAATTTTCACCTAAACCAGATAAATTTCCTACTTGAAATATAATAGTTAAATTGTCAATACAAAAATTAATGTTCCACTAAAGAAATGAATTTTCAACCAAAAAGATCAATTTTAAACCGAGAAGATTAATTTTCTACCAAAAAAGATTAATTTGTAATAGAATACATGCATTTTTAAAGAAATTTTTTAATTTAAGGACTTTCAAACCTAATAATTAGATTTTCAAACAGAAAGATGAATTAGTCACTAAGAAGATTAATATTCTACCACAAAAGACGAAATTTCAACAAAATAGTTAAATTTAAAAAAAATGTTAATGATGAATTATCAACAAAAAAAGAAAGAAGGAATTTCCAACAAAGTACTTCGACTTTCAACTACGTAGTTTAATGTTTAACGAAAAAGATGAATTCTCAACAAAAAAGGGAATAGCTGATATTTAAAACAAAAAAGATTTTAATTTTAAACCAAAAACAGTTGAATTGAACCAAATAAGGCGAATTTTCAACAAAGTAGTCAAATTTTCCACTAAAGAAATGAATTTTCAAACTTAAATGTACGGAATTTAAAATCTAATAATTAAATTTTCAACCAAAAAGATGACTTAGTCACCAAGAAAATTAATATTCTACCACAAAAGATGAATTTTCAACCAAAAAACAATGAATTCTCAACAAAAAAAAGAGACTAGTTGATAAATCAACCAAAAACAGTGGAATTGGAACAAAAAAGTCAAATTTTCAACAAAATAGTTGAATCCTCAACCAAAACAAATATAGTTTTCAACCGAACAGTTGTGATTTTTAACCAAAAAAGACTCACTTTCGACAAAAATAGATGAATTTTCAACCGAAAAATACGAATTTTCAACAAAGCAGTTGCATTTTCAACCAAAAAGAAGGAATTTTTAACAAAATTGTTGAATTTTCAACAAAATAATAAAATGAACTTCAACTTATCGAAAATTCCTGGACTGTCAGGCTTTCCCTGATTTTCTGGAATTCCCTAATCTGTAGCAATCCTGATAAAGTTTAAAAACACAGGAGAAACGAAAATATTGTAGATTTTCGAAAGGAAATGTGGGGCCATTATCTGAAGAAAATGACTCTGTTCATGACTTTTATCTCCTCTTGAGAGGAAACTATTTATCTTCCTTCAAACTTATGACTTTTATAGCCAGCCTGCAAATCAGTTATTTATCACTTCAAACGTTTTGAATTTTAAGTTTGAAAAATATAAATTTTTAGATTTAAGAAATTAAACTGTACAAAAATTCCCCTAATATTACAAAAAAATTTTGTTGCAGCTTGTCCTGGACCAAACAATCTACATTTTCGAGGACCCTTCCCATACGAGTGCGTTGTAATCTGAGAAAAATTCCAATCATCAAATTATACAGAATTGTAAAAAAGATAACTATGGTAACCGCGCATCATTTAATCTTCCCGAAGCATAATTCATTTCTTGTACATAATAACAAAATATAATTAAGGCATATGTATGATATGCGTACAATATCCAAAGACTAGGGAAATATATTCCTCTTTTATTTTTTAAGCACTTCAATTCTTCAATTCATTGCAAAATAAAATTTGACGTACAGAAAATTAGTTTTGTACAAAAAAAATACTAAGAAATGACCCTTATCTTTATTTCCATAAGGGCTGTCGATTTTTAAAAATTATTTGTACCTAACTCCTTGAACTCTTTGTAAGTTAATCTTAGATTTAAACTAATTTAGTTTTTAGAAGTCCTAATCAATAAAGTTGATAGGAAAAGAAAACCGCCCATTGTTTTTTATTGTCCCTTTTTATCCCCGTTTAAGTGCATCTTTAACGAAATTGCACATATCTAACTTGATATTTCTTTAGGTTGGATCGAAGAAATACGAGATTAGATTTTATAAAAAAAAAAAAGATGAATTCTCAACAAAAAATGTAATAGTTGATATTTCAACCAAAAAAGACTTTAATTTTAGACAAACCACAATTGAATTCAACCAAAAAATATGAAATTTTAATTAAGAAAGATTTTTCAGCCAAGAGAGAATGAATTTTCAACTAAAAAATATCAATTTTCTACCAAAACTGGAATAGTTAAATTTTCAGTTAAAAAAAATAATTATCAATCAAGAAAAAAAAAGAATTTTCAATAGTCCAATTTTCAACAACAAAAAATCACGAATTTTCAACAAAATAGTTCAATTTTCAAACAAAGGGACGATTTTACCAAGAAGATTAATTTTCTACTAACAAGACGAATTTTCAACCAAAAAGTTGAATTTTCATTAAAAAAAAAAAATTCAAATAAAACAGTTCAACTTTCAACTAAAAATGGAACAATTAAATAGTCAGTTGAAAAAATTAATTTTTAAACAAAGCACAAATTTCAACAAAGTAGTTCAATTTTAAAACAAAACGACGTAATTTCAGCTAAAATGATGAATCATCAACCAAAAAATGGATTTTTAACAAAGGACTTTCAACCGATTCGTTAAATTTGCAAATATGAAAGATGAATTTTCAACCAAGAGAACTAATTTCCTACAAAATTTTGAACTAAAATGATGAATCTTCAACTGAAATAGAAGACTTTTAAACCAAAAAGATGATTTTTTAACAAAAGAGTTTAACTTTCAACCAAGCAGTTTTACTTTCAACCAAAAAGATGATTTTTCAACTAAAATGATGAATGTTGAAGTGGAATACTTGAATTTTCAAACCAGAAGATTAACCTTCACACAAAAAGATTAATTTTCTAACAAAAAACACGATTCTTCAACAAAATACATGAATCAACGAACAATAAACAAACAAAAAAAACAATCAAAATGGATCAACGAAATAGTTGAATTTTCAACTATAAAAGACAAATTTTCAACCAAATAGTTCAATTTTGAGCTAAAAAGGATAAATTTTTAAACAAAAATGAAATAGTTTAATTAATTTTCAGTTAAAACAAAAGTTATAATTAAACTGAACAATTTTCAACTAAAATAAAAAAAAGGAACTGGAATAGTTGAATTTTACACCAAAAAAGTGAATTTTCAACCAAGAAGAACAATTTCTACCAAAAAAGACGAATTTTCAACAAAATAAATGAATTTTCAACTAAAAAAATAAATTGTTAGCTAAAATTTGAATAATTAAATTTTCAGTTAAAAAAAGATCAACCAGAGATGAAGTTTCAACTAAAATGATGAAATATTCAATTGGAAGAGATTTACATATACATTTACATTTAATTTAAAAAAAAAATAATAATTTAAAAAAAAGTTACATTTTTAAGCAGTGACGAATTTGTAACTAATATGATGAATCTTCTGAAATAGATGAATTTTAAACCAAGAAGATGAAGTTTTAACAAAAGAGTTCAACTATCAACCAAGCAGTTTTATTTTCAACCAAAAAGATGAATTTTCTTTTTAAAAAATGACGCTTTTTCAAAAAAATACATGAATTTTCAACTGAAAAAAAACAACTTTTCAACCAAAAATGAAATAGTTAAATTTTCAGTTGAAAAAAGTTAATTTTCAACTACAATAATAAATATAAATAATAAATGAAATAATAATAAAAAAAATATAATAATCAAATAATAATAAATAAATAATAATAAACTATTATAGGTGAATTTTATATAAAAAAGATGAATTTTTTAATAAAATTATGAATCTTTAACTGAAATAGTTTAATTTTTAACCAAAAAGTTGTATTTTAAACCAGGAAGATTAATTTCTACTAAAAAAGACGAATTTTCAATAAAATGCAGTTTTAATTAAAGAAGATAAATTGTTAACCAAAAATTGAATAGTTAAATTTTCAGTTGAAAAGAACTAATGTTCAACAAAAGAGAGGAATTTTCAACTAAAAAAAAGAACTAATTAAAAAAAAAAGTTACATTTTTAAGCAAAGTGATGAATTTCTAACTAAAATTATGAATCTTCAACTGAAATAGATGAATTTTAAACCAAGAAGATGAATTTTTAACAAAAGAGTTCAACTTTCCACCAAGTAGTTTTACTTTCAACCAAGAAGATGAATTTTCTACAAAAAAAAATACGACTTTTCAACAAAATACATGAATTTTTATCTACAAAAGACAAAATTTCACTCAAAAATGGAATAGCTAAATTTTCACTTGAAAATAATTAATGTTTAACTAAAATTAACATGAATAGGTGAATTTTAAACCAAAAAGGTGTATTTTAAAACAGGCAGATTAATTTCTACAAAAAAACAGACGAATTTTCAATCAAATACACGAATTTTTAACTAAAAAAGATAAATTGTCAACCAAAAGTTGAACAGTTAAATTTTCACTTTAAAGAAAACTAATTTTCAACAAAAGAGAGGAATTTTCTACTAAAATGATAGAATATTCAATTGGAAAAGAGTTACATTTTCAGTTTAAAAAAGAACTAATTTTCAACAAAAAAACAACTCATTTTCAAAGAAATAGTTACATTTTTAAGCAAAGTGATGAATTTGTAATTAAAATGATGAATCTTCAACTGAAATAGCTGAATTTTAAACCAAAACTTAACAAAACAGTTCAACTTTCCACCAAGTAGCTTTACTTTCAACCAAGAAGATGAATTTTCTACAAGAAAAATACGACTTTTCAAGAAAATACATGAATTTTTAACTACAAAAGACAAAACTTCAACCAAAAATGGAATAGTTAAATTTTCACTTGAAAATAATTAATGTTTAACTAAACTGATGAATTTTTAACTAAAATGAACATGAATAGGTGAATTTTAAACCAAAAAGGTGTATTTTAAAACAGGAAGATTAATTTCTACCAAAAAGAGACGAATTTTCAATCAAATACACGAATTTTTAACTAAAAAAGATAATTTGTTAACCAAAAATTGAACAGTTAAATTTTCAGTTTAAAGAAAACTAATTTTCAATAAGAGAGGAATTTTCTACTAAAATGATGTAATATTCAATTGAAAAATAGTTACATTTTCAGTTTAAAAAAGAACTAATTT
>CAKNYM010049878.1:119053-181840 GCA_932195095.1 Andricus curvator
TGAATTTTCGGCCAAAATTGATGACTTTTTAACAAAATTGTGGAATTTTCAAACAAATAATAAAATTTATAACTAAAAAGATAATCTTCAGGGAGAAGCAACTGCAAAAAAAAGAAATATAAACACAAAAAATAAATTACTAGCAAGAATATTATATCAGGGTTACCGCAAAACTACATTTTAAAAGTTCTCTAATTTATCCCTGACCAATTTTTCATTTTCCCTGACATTAAGTACGGTCAATTAGTATATTCGAGAAAAATCCCGGTTTTCCCGATTTCCCGGTCAGACAGACAACCTAATGAATTTCCCCGGTCTTCCCGATCTTGTAGCAACCCTGTGTAATTAAAAATCAGATCACTTACCTCAAACGCGTTACGTTGCAGGCTGAAGATTTCCCAGTTCGCTGATTAGTAACCAGAACAAATTCCACCTGATCTCCTGGTTGGAGCGTGGCGTTATCTCGAACCTCGCTCATATGGAAGAACAGTTTTCTACCCTCGTCCACCTCGTACGTGAGAAATCCAAAAGGACCTTTAACAGCATCCACAGTCGCTCTCCGCTTTTTCCTGACAGCAACAATGTTGCAGGCATGTCCCTCGGCATCAACCTGCAGCTGCACAGGATCCCCAACTTGTAAAAGTTCCCGTTTGTTCATTAGGCCCATTATCCCAAACTCATACTCTGGCGTCTCCTCATCTTCCGTCGCCGGATTTATCTTGATTAAACCCGCATACTCTGGTTGCTCTGGATTGGCACTTCTTAAGGGTCGGAGGATGGTTCCATCTAAAACTTCACCAACCACCGCTGGCCTCGGAATACTTCCCTTGGGTAAAATTTTCACGTGATCTGCGGCTACACATCCACCCGTTGATCTTCCATTCCCTGAGCTAATTGTGCATTCGATATCGGCACCCAACTCCAGGTTGGTAGCATCACCCTCGAAATTGCTGAAGTGAAAAAATATTTCTTTCTCATGATTCACCGTTTCGATGAACCCAAACCCATCCTTGAGTGCAGCTATGAAACCTTGATAAGTTTGTGAAATTAACTTTTTATTTCCGTTTGTTTTTTCAGTATTTTTTTCTGTCGGTTTCTCTGCAGGCGTGGGATTTTGCTGCGATATGTCTACGGCGACAAGTTCCTTGTTTCGTTTCACTTGGCAGATGCTAAATTGAACCTGCAACATCGAATGAAAAATACGAGCATTAAAGCATCAGATCCAGTTACTCTTAAGAGAGTTCACAGCCCAAAATGCTATGAAAACAGAGGAAATAGGGTGATTTTTCATGAAAATAGAGGAATTAATTCTTTTTCCTAAAACTAAGGTATACGTACCATATTGAATTCAATATGAAACGCTTAACATTTCAAGAATTTTCAACAAAATAGTTGAATTTTCAACCAAAAAAAGATTAATTTTCTACAAAAAGTTAATTTTCCAGCAAGAAAGATGATCTTTCAACAAAATAGTTTAATTTTCAACCTACAAAGATGAATTTTCAACTAAATGGTCGATTTTCAAAGAAAAAATATTAAACTTCAACGAAAAACTACCGATTAAGATGAATTTTCAATCCAAAAGGACGGATTATATACCCAAAATGACGAATTTCAACAAAACAGTAGAATTTTCGACCAAAAAAGATGAATTTTCAATAAAATATTTAAATTTTCAACAAATTCATTAAATTAAAAAAAAAATAGTTGTATTCGTAACCAAATAGTTGAATTGAAAACAAAATTAACTATAACCAAAAACAGTCGAAATTTCAAACAAATAGTTGAATTTTCAAGCCAAAAGGACGAATGTCCTTTATACATTATATTCCTTATATACAAAAAGACGAATTTTCAACATAACAGTCAAATTTCAACTTCTTAACAATATTGGTTGAATTTTCAACAAAAAAAAGATAAATTTTCAACCAAGAAAGATGATTTTTCAACAAAATAGTTTAATTTTCAACCTACAAAGATGAATTTTCAACTAAATGGCCGAATATTCGAACAAAAAAGATTAAACTGCAACCAAAAACTGTTGTATTTAAAAAAAATGGTTGAATCACCAAGCCAAAAAGACGAGTATTTTGAAAAATTTTATAAAGATAGTTGCATTTTCAATCAAGAAAATGAATTTTCAAGTAAGAACTTTTCTACCGACAAAGATGACTTTTCAAGAAAATAGTTGAATTTTCAACAAATTCATTAAATTTTCAACAAAATAGTTGCATTTGTAACCAGATAATTGAATTTTAAACCGGCGAAGATGAATCTTAATGCAAATAGTTGAATTTTCAACAAAAAAATAAATAAACCATCCAAAAGGACGAATTTTCTAAACAAAAAGACGAATTTAAAAAAAGTGAAATTTTCGACCGAAAAAGATGACTTCTTAAAAAAATGGTTGAATTTTCAACAAAAAATAGATTAATTTTCTACAGAAATGAATTTTCAATCCAAAAGGACGATTTATTTATCCAAAATGACGAATTTTAAAAAAATAGTTGAATTTTCGACCAAAAAAGATGACTTTTCAATAAAATAGTTAAATTTTCAACAAAATAGTTGTATTTGTAACCAAATAGTTGAATTAAAAAAAAATGTAACTACAACCAAAAACAGGCGAAACTTCAACCAAATAATTGAATTTTCAAGCCAAAAGGACGAATTTTATATACAAAAAGGCGAATTTTCAACACAACAGTCAACTTTTCGACCAAAAAATATGACTTCTTAACAATATTGGTTGAATTTTCAACAAAAAAAAGATAAATTTTCAACTAAGAAAGATGATTTTTCAACAAAATAGTTTAATTTTCAACCTACAAAGATGAATTTTCAACTAAATGGCCGAATTTTCAAAACAACAAAGAATAAACTTCAACCAAAAACTGTTGTATTTTTAAACAAATAGTTGAATCATCAAGCCAAAAAGACGAGTATTTTGAAAATTTTTATAAAGATAGTTGAATTTTCAAACAAGAAAATTAATTTTCAAGTATGAACTTTTCTACCGACAAAGATGACTTTTCAATAAAATAGTTAAATTTTCAACAAATTCATTAAATTTACAACAAAATAGTTGCACTTGTAACCAAATATTTGAATTTTAAATTTACGAAGATGAATCTTAACCCTTAAAGTTATCCCCTCTCTGTGATAACATAAAGAATGAGGGGGGTTGCTGAAGACCCCAGCAGAAATTTCATTATTGTAAGAAGGATTTTTAATATTTTTGCACGAAAATTTTTTTGGATATATTTTTTTATATCCTTTATAAGATGAAACTAGTTAATATATATATATATATATATATATATATATATATATATATTTAATTTTAACATATGACAAAAAATTAAAAACTAAAGAAAAAATGAAAAAAATGACTCACGATTAAAAAAGGCGGGGTCTAAAAGACCCCAGGGATAACTTTAAGGGTTAAAGCAAATAGTTGAATTAAAAAAAAAAAAAGAAACATCCAAAAGGACGAATTTTCTAAAGAAAATGACGAATTACAAAAAAAAGTTAAATTTTCAACCAAAAAAGGTGACTTCTTAACAATATTGGTTGAATTGTCAACAACAAAAAAAAAGATAAATTTTCAACCAAGAAAGATGATTTTACAACAAAATAGTTTAATTTTCAACATACAAAGATGAATTTTCAACTAAATGGCCAAATTTTCAAATAAAAAAGATTAAACTTCAATCAAAAACTGTTGTATTTTTAAACAAATAGTTGAATCATCCAGCCAAAAAGACGAATATTTTTATAAAGATAGTTGAATTTTCAATCAAGAAAATGAATTTTCAAGTAAGAACTTTTCTACCGACAAAGATGACTTTTCAATAAAAGAGTTGCATTTGTAACCAAATAATTGAATTTTAAACCTACGAAGATGAATCTTAAAGCAAATACTTTAATTTTCAAAAAAAAAAAAAAAAAAAAAAAAATTATAAACCATCCAAAAGGGCGAATTTTATAAACAAAAATGTTGAATTATCGTCCAAAAAGATGACTTTTCAATGAATTTATTAAATTTTCTACAAAACAGTTGAACTTTCAACTCACTAAGATGAATCTTCAAGCGAACAGTTGAATTTTCAGTAAAAAAATTAAACTTTAACCAAAAACAGTCTCATTTTCAACCAAATACTTGAATTTTTAAGTGAAAAGAACACATTTTTTAGAAGACAGTTGAATTTTCAATACAATAGGACGAATTTCCTATACAAAAAGACGAATCTTCAAGCAAATAGTTGAATTTTCAACCACAAAAAAAATAAACTTCAACAAAAAACATTCTAATTTTCAACCAAACGGACTTTCAATCCAATAGGACGAATTTTTTATATAAAAAGACGAATATTCAACAAAACAGTTAAATTATCGACCAAAAAAAATTACTTCTTAAACAAATGGTTGAATTTTCAACAAAAAAAGATAAATTTTTAACCAAGAAAGATGAATTTTCAATCAAAAAGGACGAATTATCTATCAACAATTACGAATTTCAACGAAACAGTTGAGTTTTCGACCAAAAAAAAATATGAATTTTCAACAAAATATAGAAATTTTCAACAAATTTATTAAATTTTTGATAAAATAGTTGTATTTGTAACCAAACAGATGAATTTGCAATTAAATTGTTGAATTTTCAAAGTACCAAGATGAATCTTGAAGCAAATAATTGAATTTTCAACCAAATATTTGAATTTACAAGCTAAAAGGACGAATTTTCAACAAAAAACGATAATCAACGAAGAAAGATAAATTTTCAACTAAGAACTTTTCCATCGATAAAGATGAATTTTCAATCAAAAAAGACGAATTATCTATCCAATATGACGAATTTTCAACAAAGCAGTTGAATTTTCGACAAAAGATTACTCATCAACAAAATAGTTAAATTTTCCACAAAATAATTAAATTTTCAACAAACCAGTAGAATTTTTAAACAAACTGTTGAATTGTCAAATAAAAAGATCAATTTTCAACCAGAAAATTGACTTTTTAATCAAAAACAGTTGAATTCAACCAAAATAGATGAATTCTCAACGACAAATGTAATTTCTGATATTTCAACCCTGAAAGATTTTAATTTCAAATAAAAAACAGTTGAATTTAAGCAAAAGAAAGACGAATTTTCAACAAAATCTTTAAATCCTCGACAAAAGCAGATTAATTTTTAATGAAACAGTCAACTAAATCAATCATTCAACTCAGTAAATCTTCAGACAAAAATGGAATAGTCAAACTTTTTGTTAGAAAAAAATTAATCTTTAACAAAAAAGAAGAATTTTCAACAAAACTTTCAACCAAACAGGTGAATTTTCAACCAAATAGTAGAATTTTTAACCAAAAAAAGTGAGATATCCTTATTGGGTTCTATTAATTCAGTTCGCATTTGAGCGGAAAAACGAGAAAAAGGGGTATTTTCTTGAAAACAGGAGAGAAAAGAGGAATTCTTTAAGAAGGGGAGAAGAGAGGAATAGGGGAAAGAGTGTGAAGTCGGTATTAATATTCTAATGTAAAATTTCTTTATCTACCTCGTCTCCGAGCTTTGGAATACTTTTGGGATCGCAGTCCTTCGTAAAGAAAATAATGCTCTTCTGCTGACCTTCCTTCTGGTACCCGATTAGACCAGGTTCGTTGCCATTTGTATTCTGAATCACATTACCTAACACGTCTGACTCTATGACAGTTTCGAATTGAACACTGCCCGGTGGCAGATGCTTCAATCTAATCGCACTTTGTCTGCTGTTCGAAAATGAAGATGTGGGATCCTGGAAATCAAATACAGAGATTAGACTAATATTCAGTCAGCGGTATAAAATAAAAAAAAATAGTAGCAGGAAATTTTAAAAATAATAAATCTATATATAAATCACGCAGGCCTCGGATCGACTAGAATGGTTGTAAAAATTCGACAAATTTTGAAAACTTAATTCAGGGAGTCTACTCAAATCCTGAAAAAAATTCCCTGATAATTCCAGGTTTTTTCCAGGTACCTCAAGCTTTTTCCAGGTATAATTTCGCATTTTTTAAAACAATCGACTCGGAATCTGTATACAATTTTGCGAGTTTAAAATAATGTTTTTTTTCAGTACTTGTCTAAATGTGTAAAAATAGTGAATTTGTTCCTAGACAGGGTGTCTACTCAAATCCTGGAGAAAAATTCCCTGATAATTCCAGGTTTTTTCCAGGTATGTCAAGTTTTTTCCAGGTATAATTTTTCATAGCATGGAGCCATTCAAATATTTCTTATATTTAAAAAAAATCGAATCGGAATATGTATACAGTTTCGTGAGTTTATTATGAATAATGTTTTTTTTCAGTTTCTAGGAATTCAATTAATATTACAAGATATTCTTAAATATTTTAGCACGATCAATTAATGAAATAATTAAATAATACTAAAAACATAATTAATCATTTTTTGATTTTCAACCAACAAGATCAATTTTCAAACAAATAGCTGAATTTTGAACTAAAAAATATCAGTTTTCAACCAAAAAAGGAACAGTTAAATTTTCAGTCAAACAAATTAATTTTCCACAAAAAAAAACAAGATTTATTTTTAAAACAAGTTTAATTTAACTTCCAACCAAGAAGATGAATTTTCTACATCATACTTTAACTGGAATAGTTAATTTTTCGACCAAAGAGATGAATTTTCAACTGAAAGGATATAATTTTCAATTGGAATAGTTGCATTTCACGGTAGAAAACAAAAATGTCAAACAATGTGATGAATTTTCAACTGGAATAGTTGAATTTGAAACTAAAAACATGCATTTTCAACTAAAATGATGAGTCTTTAACTAGAATCATTAAATTTCAAACAAAAAAATTAATTTTCAATCCAGAAGATTAATTTCTGCCAAAAAAGTCAACATTTGCAACTAAAAAAGATATTTTTTCAACCAAATATTGAATAGTTACATTTTCAGTAAAAAAAATAATTTTCTACAGAAAAAAAAAAAACAAATTTTCAACAACATAGTTAAAGCTGCAACAAGAATAGTTCAATCTTCAGTAAAAAAATTAATTTTCAGGCAAATAAAAAACGAATTTTTAACAAAATAGCTCATTTTTCAAACAAGGAGATGAACTTTCAATTAAAATGATGAATCTTTAACAACAAAATAATTTTTAACAAAAGAGTAACTCTCAGCCAAGTAATTAAATCTTCATTCAGAAAAGATGGATTCGGAACGAAAAATGTAGTAGTTGATATTTCAACAAGAAAAGAACGAATTTTCAACTAAAACCGACCAATTTTCAACCAAAAACAGAATAGTTAAATTTTTAGTTTGAAGAATTGATTTCAAACAAAAAAAAACGATTTTTCCATAAAATAGTTCGATACAGTAATATAAAGCTACTTTTACAAATAAAGAATCATTGTTATTCAATTTAATATTGCAATTAAAAAAAATTAAGCATCTTCTCGAAAAAATTCCCTGACATTTCCAGGTTTTTCCAGGTATATAAAAATTCCCTGACAATTTCAGGTTTTCCAGGTTTTCCAGGTAGGGTAGGCACTCTGCTAGAGTACATGAATTTGAATAATAATTCAAACACATTTTTGTTTTATCTTCTTATACTTAAAATTCAGTGCATATTTAACTAATTAATGTTTGGAATGAAAGATATTTTCCAGGTGAGTAGAAACTCTTTGAAAACAGGTGAAATAATGAGACTTTTTACGAAACCAGGGAAATATATTCTCTTAAGTAAAATTAATGTGAATAATATATTAAATTCAATTTCAATCGCTTCCAATTCCAAACATTTTATGTGAAAATATTTCATTTTCAACAACATAAATGAATTTTCTACCAAAAAGATGAATTTTGAAGAAAAAAAATACATGAATTTTCAACCAAATAGTTGAATTTTCAACTAAAAAAGATCATTTCTCTACCAAAAATAGATTAATTTTTATCAAAAGTAAAAACAAACTTTAAAAAAAAAATAGGTAAATTTTCAACCAAATGTTGAATTTTCAACTGAAATGATCAATATTTAACTAAAGAAGTTGAATTTTCAAGCGAAAAATAAATTTTCAACCAAAAAGATAAATTTTCTACCAAATTTTCAACTAACGAAGATTAGTTTTCAACCAAAAAAAGAATAGTTAAATTGTGGGTTAAAAAATTATTTTTCAACCAAAGAGACGAATTTTCAACTAAAATAATGGAAAATTGACTGGATTAGTTAAATTTTCAACGAAATAGTTATATTTTCAACCAAAGAGATGAATTTGTAACTAAAATGATGAATCTTGAACAAAAAAAGTGATTTAAAACAAGAATTTTGAACAAAGAAGCTCATTTTTAAACTAAGCAGTTCAATTTTCAATCAAGAAAATGAATTCTCAACGAAAAATATAATAGTTAATATTTCAATTAAAAAGAATTTAATTTTAAATAAAAAACAGCTGAATTCGACCAAAAAAGATAAATTCTCAACGAAAAATGTGATAGTTGATATATTAACCAAAAAAGATTGTAATTTATATAAAAAAACTGAATTCATCCGAAAAATTCGAATTTTTAAGAAAATAGTTTAATCCTCAACCATAACCGACAAAACATTTTTTAATTTTTAACCAAATAGTTAAATGTTCAACTAAAAAACATACATTTTCAACTAAAAATAAAATAGTTCAATTTTAAGTTTGAAAAGTTAATTTTCGACAACAACAAAAATGAATTTTTAACCAAAGAGATGAATTTTCAACCAAAATGATGAACCATGAAGCAAAAAAATTAGTTAAAAGAAAAATATTTCAACTTTCAACTAAGTAGTTGAATTTTCAACAAAGAAAGATTTTTTAGTTAAGAAAAAAGAAAATGTCAACCAAACTGTTGAATTTTCAAACCAAGAAGACAAATTTTCTATAAACAAAGTTGAAGTTCCCACCCAAAAATATGAATTTTCAAGAGAAAAGTTAATTTCAAGTCAGTAGTTGAATTTTTACCAAAACAATTGCATTTTCAGTCCATAAGGACGAATTTTCAACCAAAAGAAAGGATGACTTTTTAACAAAATTGTTGAATTTTCAATAAAATAATTAAATTTTCAACCAAATAATAAAATTTTTACCCAAAGTTGATGAATTCTGAACCAAAAATATAATAGTAGATTTTGAATTCAGAACAATTAACTTTCAAACAAAAATAATTAGATTTTTTTATTCGGTTCTATTAATTCAGTTCTCATTTAAGTTGAAAAACGAGAAGAGAGGAAAAATAGAGAAATACAGGAAACAGGGATCGCTGCACAAAAAGATCCCAAAAAAGGGGAAACAGGGTAAGTTTTTCAGGAAAAAGGGGAAAATTGGGGACAAATTAAATATTTATTTTTACAATTAGAAAAGAAGAAATAATTTTTGTATAAGAAATTGTTTAGTTTTTAAATAGTGTTAAATAATTTTCTAATTATTATTTTTTAAATTGGATATACTTAGGTCGTTGAAAATCAATTCAAGACTATATAAAAAAACCCGAAAAATTATCAAATTTGTTAAATAAACTCTTCTAAAAATGCCTTCATTTATAAGTAAATCGTGATACTTATAAGCATAATTAAATATCTTTTTAAATATTAAAGAGTTTTACAATTTTTTGAAACGAAATCTCTTGAAATTCTTTGGAATCTTTTAAAATAACTTAAAATCCGTAGAAATCCCTTGAAATAAAATTTAATTTATACTCTAAAGTTATCTGGAAATACGTTAAAATCGTAAAAATCTATTAAAATAAGTAAAAATCATTTGAAATTACTTGGATATAAATTAAATTTATTCATTAAATTTATCTTAAAAAAAAATCTGTTTGAATAAAATGCACGCACATACTGGCGCACGTTCACGTCCCTTGATAATTATTTTCAAATATTAAAACACAACGTATTTAAAAATCCATAACAAATTTTTTAAGACTAAGAGTTCTAATTTTTTTTAACGAAATCTCTTGAAATTCATTGGAAAATTTTGTAATCCCTTGATACTGTTGAAATCCATAGAAACCCTTTGAAATAAAACTTAATTTATTCCCTAAAGTTCTCAAAAATTCGTAAAAGCCCCTTAAAATACCTTGACGTCTTTGGAAATCGTAAAAATGCATTAAAATACGAAGAAATCATTTGAAATTCTATAAATGTAAATTAAATTAAAATTATTCACTAAATTTCTCTAAAGAAAACCGTTTATATAAAATGCACGCGCGTATTCACGTCCCTGAATTTGTATTTTCTCATATTAGAAACATAAAATATTTAAAAATCCAAAATACTATTTAAAAATTCCAGTGAACCTAGCCACGGTATTAAAAAAAACTATTACTTTCGTAATTTTAATATTTTCTTGGATGCCAATATTTTTTTTGCATTTGGAGATCTTAGCAGTTTCCATAAATATTGTTAGTCACCTATTGTTGAATTTTAAATAGTGATATTTTTAAAATATTTGAATAAATATTATTTATGTTTGAAAAATTTACATGTACAATTGATAATGCAGAAAATCTTGAATTTAAAACGTCTAGAAATATTTGTAATAAAAAATTATCTTAAAATTTTTAATTTTTAAATAAAAAAAGACCAGTTTAAATTTTGGTAAATCTTTACATTAACTAAATATTATAGGGAATGTATATTTAAAGCGAAATTATTTAAAGTCCATTAAAAACTACGCTTAAATTTACCGAACTGTTAAAATCCGGTTTTTGGTAGTTTTTTAAAATTGTTTAAATTCTAGAACTTATTAAATTTGTGTTCAATCAAAAAATATCATTAAGATCAGTTGTAAATCTTATTCTTGTTTGAATTTTGGTCTAATCGAACAAATTTTTGTGATTAATTTTTAAATATATTTAATACGTATCTACTGAAAATTTCAACTAGGCTGCTTAATCTGTTAGAAAAAATCATTTTTTAATTTTAATTTTAATTCTAACACTTTTTATACTATTTCAACTACTTTTAAATGAATCTAAAGTCAGGTAATAATTATATGTCTAACATAATGACAATCATTATTCAAATTTAAACTAAAGAATCTTCAATGTGGACAGACCATCGTACTTTATTCCAGTTAATTTGAAAAATATTTAATTTGTATAGATTCAATGAAAAAATATTTTATTTTTAGAGTTTTATTTAAATCCTAAATAGTTTAGTTTGAAATTAGTCAAATTTAAAAACTTTAAATTAATTATTTTATAATAGAGATTTCTGTAAGTTAAACAAAAATCTTTTCTACTCGCAGTAGCATATTCTAGTTTTGAATATAATAATTTTGTGGATGTAAAACGAAAAACTGCATTTTCATTTATCGTATATTTAAAGAGAAAAGTAGAAAAGGGGGAAGTTTTTAGAGAATAGGGGAAAAGGGGGGAAACGCAGTCAATATTAGCGTGTCTCTGAGCCCTGCATTTTGAAAAAGATTGAGAAATTCTTACTTGAATAACAGTATATTCAACTTCATCACCCACGGTGATTTCTCTATCAACGTCCAGCACTTCGTTGAAGTGAAAGAAGAGTCTAGGGTCCCGATCCACAGAACGAATAAAGCCAAAGCCGTCTTTGAGCGCAGCGATCATGCCTTGTTCCCGTCTTTCACCAGAAACAGTAAATGATTCAGGCAATAGTGATATTTCTGTCGCTCTTTTTAGCTGGTCTCTTGTGTCCGTTGCGATCCTAAACTGAACCCAATCCCCGTGCCTGAAAATGTACAAGTTAGATGTAAACTGAAATCAAATAAAAGCAGGGTGTCTACTCGAATCATGGAAAAAAATTCCCTGACAATTCCAGGTTTTTTCCAGATATAATTTTTGTTATGAGATTATTATAAATGATTTTTTTTGTATCTAAAGTCCATGAATTTGTTGAATAATGATTCAAACAAATTATTATTCTATCTTATTTAGTTTAAATTCAGTGCATATTTAGGTAAAATGAATGTGGGAAATACAGCGAACTCTTGCCTATTTCAAGACGCTCCTATTTCCCCCATGCTGGGCTATTTCAAATTTCGCGGTTCCGTCACCTCCCACTACGGACCCTGTACGGTCTCGCCCGCGTCAGTGGCTGACCAATTAAAAAGAGGCCCGAAGAGCGGATGCCCTCATTGGTTTGAATTGAGTATTTTAGCATGACGTCATGGAAATGCATACGAGTTTTTGGAGAAAATATTCTAAGCGTAAAAGTAAGTCATAAATGTATGAATAGTAATATTTGTCAAGTGTAGAATGTATTTTCTCAGTCATGTTCCATTTTTTGTCGATTGACGCCCTTTCAGTTTCACGAAATAAATAATCCAAAATTTGAGGTTAGTGTATCATCAGATCGATTTGATCAGAATCGGGTACTCTAACCTCAAATTTCTGATAGTTGACTGTGTTGATTGTATTTCGTGAAACTGAAACGTCTTCAACCGATAAGAGGATGAAACAGAATTGCGCAAATGCATTCTACACTTGGAAAATATTACTATTCAGACCTTTGCAACTTATTTTTACGTTTAGAATATTTTCTCCAAAAAGGCGTATGCAGTCCCATGTCAAGATGTGCCAACTATGCTAACCTTGTGCCAAATATGCTAACCTTCCTGACATTTCCACCTATCTTAGCATGACCGTGACGTCATTCTACAAAACTCAATAGTCCGCGAAATATTTGAGTCGTTTTTTGATTCTGTTATATTGATTTTTAGTTGGAAAATTGTACTTTTTCAAGGAAAATGATATATTTGTCACGTCGTACTTCAACAAAAACACTTGAAAACCACTGACATGCATGATGCGCAAATGCGTACACATGCTTACAGCGCGCGCATCGATAGAAGGCCGGGGCAGCCAATGAACGTCACCTGATAAAAATCACCTGACGAATCGCGGTAGAGGTGGGGTTCCCTCCAGCCTTGAAATCCGCAAATGTTTACGTTTCGCGGCCCTTGAAATAGGCAAGAGTTCACTGTATATTAAATTCAATTTAAACCGCTGCAAATTCCTATCTTTTCAAGTAAAAATATTGCATTTTCGAGAAGATAGATAACTTTTTAACCAAATGGTTGAATTTTCAAAAAAAAAAAAAATTAATTTTCTACCAAAAAAAAAACAAATGATTTTTCAACAAAATACACGAATTTTCAACTAAATAGTTGAAATATTAACGACAACAAAATCAATTTTAAACCAAACAGTTGAATTTTCAACTAAAAAAGATCAGTTTTCAACCAAAAATGGAATAGTTAAATTTTCAGTTAAAAAATTAAAGATTAATTATCTACCAAAAAAGACGAATTTTCGACAAAATACATTAATTTTCTACTAAAAAAGATCAATTTTTAACGAAATAGTTGAATTTTTAAATA
The DNA here is from genome assembly GCA_932195095.1 of Andricus curvator. Classification (NCBI taxonomy): domain Eukaryota; kingdom Metazoa; phylum Arthropoda; class Insecta; order Hymenoptera; family Cynipidae; genus Andricus; species Andricus curvator. Next base: position 132,444 of record CAKNYM010049878.1, read on the forward strand.
AAAAAATGAATTTTCAAACAAGAAGATTAATTCTCTACTAAAAAGACGAGTTTTCAACAAAATACATGCATTTTCAACTAAGGAAAACAAACTTTTAACCAAATAGTTGAATTTTGAACTAAAACTGATCCATTTTTAACCAAAAATAGAAGTTAAATTTTCAGTTAAAAAATAATCATTTTAAACCAAAATGGTGAATGTTCAACGAAAATGATGAATCTTCAACTGGAATAGTTAAATTTCAAATGAAAAAGATGAATTTTCAAATAAAATGATGTATATTTAACTGGGATACTTGAATTTTCCACCAAAAAGATGAATTTTCACCCAAGAAGATATAAATCTATTAAAAAAAAAGACGAATTTTTAATCAAATAAGTGAATTTTCAACCAAAAATTGAATAGTTAAATTTTCAGTTGAAAAATTAATGATAAACCAAAGAGATGAATTTTCAACTATAATTTGAAAATAATGATAACTAATTAATTATTTGATAATTAATTAATAAATATATATAAATATTAATAAAATTAATAATTAATAACTTATAAAATAAAAATGATGGAATATTCAATTGAAATAGTTACATTTTCAGTTTTAAACAAATTTCCAGCAAAATTTTTTTTTTTAAATAGTAACATTTTTAAACAAAGTGATGGATTTTCAACTGGAATAGTTGAACATTAAAACAAAAAGATTAATTTTTTAACTAAAATGATGAAATATTCAATTGGAATAGTTATATTTACAGTTAAAAAAAATTTCAACCAATGTGATGTATTTTCTACTAAAATGATGAATCTTCAATAGGAATAGTTGAATTTTAATTCAAAATGATGAATTTTAAAATAAAACGATGAATCTTTAACTAATATAATCCAATTTTCCACCAATAAGATGAATTTTCAACAAAACTGATTAATTTCTACAACTAAAAAAAAATTTAATTAAAAATTATCATTTTTCAACCGTAAATTGAAAAGTTAAATTTTCAGTAAAAAAATGAATTATGGAATATTCAATTGAAATAGTTACATTTTCAGATAAAAAAAAATTTCCAGCAAAAATTTTTTTTTTTAAATAGTAACATTTTCAAACAAAGTGATAAATTTTCAACTGGAATAGTTGAATATTAAAACAAAAAGATGAATTTTCAACTAAAATGATGGAATATTCAACTGGAATAGTTACATTTACAGTTAAAAAAATTAATTATCCACAAAAAAAATTTCAACCAATGTGATGTATTTTCTACTAAAACGATGAATCTTCAACAGGGATACTTGAATTTTAATTCAAAAAGATGAATTTTAAAATAAAACGATGAATACTTAACTAATATAATCAAATTTTCCACCAATAAGATGAATTTTCAACAAAAATGGTTAATTTCTAAAAAAAACAACGAATTTTTAATTAAAAATGATCATTTTTCAACCGTAAATTGAAAAGTTAAATTTTTAGTAAAAAAATGAATTATGGAATATTCAATTGAAATAGTTACATTTTCAGTTTAAACAAATTTCAACCAAAAAAATACTAATTTAAAAAAATTAGATACGGTTTCAAATAAAATGATGAATCTTCAACTGTAATAGTTGAATTTTAATCCAAAAAGATGAATATTCAACTAAAATGATGAATCTTTAACCGGAATAGTTGAATTTTCAACCAAGAAGATTAATTTATACCAAAACAGATGAATTTTCAACAAAAAAAGATAAACTGTCAATCAAAAATTAAAGGTTTAGTTAAAAAAATTAATGGTCAGCTAATGGGAGAGAATTTTCAGTTAAAAAAAGAAATCATTTTGAACCAAAAAAAATACAAATTAAAAAAAAAATACTTTTCAAATAAAGTGATGAATCTTCAACTAAAATGATAAATCTTTAACTAGAATAGTTGAATATTAAACCAAAAAGATGAATTTTCAATCAAGAAGATTAATTTCAACAACAAAAAAATGAATTTTCAATAAAATAGTTAGATACAATAATATAAATCTACTTTTACAAATGAAGAATCATTGTCATTCAATTTTATATTGTAATTTAAAAAAGAATTAATCACGTTCTCGAAAAATTCCGTCCTTAAAACAAATTCCGACATTTCCATGTTTTTTCAGGTAAACAAAAATTGCCTGATAACCCCAGATTTTCCAGGTCGGGTAGACACCCTGAAAAGAGAATGACATTGAAAATACTTTCTCTTCTAGAAGGAGCTACAAACCTAAGAGTAAAATCGCCTTTTTGATCCTTATCGCCGAAAGGCACTTCAACTTCAGAATGATCTGGTGCTCGATACCGGATTCGACCTGGCAACGGATCACTCTGATGCCTTGTTGTATTTCCTCTTTCTAAAGGTTTCAAGACCTGTCCCTTGACCACATCATTGCTGATTTCTTCAAAAACGATAGATCCCGGTGGTAGTTTCGTTATGTTACAGGCTACTTCTTTACCCTAGAAATAAACAAGAATGAATCCACCATTCGTAGAGTTGCTCTGATTTCAAATTGAAAGATTAATTCTCACATTTCGACTCTGTATTATGAATTCAACATCGTCTCCCAGTTTTAGTTCATCCTTAAAAGACTTGGCCTCGCTAAAGTGGAAAAATATCTCCTTTACAACGTCGGCGCGTTCGATGAAACCAAAGCTTTCTTTCATCGAGCACACAACACCACGGTAACGCACTGGATGTACAGGATTTTCAAGTCTTACATGACAAGCGCCTAAATTCCCGCTGCAATTAAAAATCCTCTTTTCAAAACGTCTGCTAATAAAGAGAGTTGAAATCAGGGATCGTTAAGAAACTTGTTGGCTTTCAAATATTCAATAATCGTTCCAATCTGAGGTTTCCTATTAAAGTATTAAAATGTGCAAGTTTCTATTTGTTAATTTATTTATTAATTCTAAAAAGTCTATTTCAAGTAATTTAAAACTCAATTAGAGACTATTCATGTACGTTTTTACAAATTAAACTAATCCTTTTTCAAACCCTTATTCAATTTATAGTTTATTTTTAATTCATAGTTCAATTTTCCCAGACTCTGAAAGTTTTTCTGGAAGATATAAACAGGGTGGACGCAAAACTTCATTTTCAAAATTCCCTAATTTTTCCCTGGTCAATTTTTCCCTGATCAATTTTTCATTTTCCCTAACCATAAATATATTTAAAGACCAAAATTCTAATCTTGTAACATTTTTAATAAAGAATATTTCAAGAATAGAATAAAACAAATATAAATTTATAAATTTCTAATTTATTATTCTCAGGGCTGCCACAGCCTAATGTAATTTAGAGAATCTGCAAAGTATATATATTTTGGGCGAAAATTTTTGTTAAATAAAATGTTATTGTACATAGCTTCTGTCGTTTATCTAAAAATTCAATTCTTTTTACTTTTAATGTTGTTTTTTACGAATAAAACTAAAACTAAACATCCTATCAAAAAGTGATTCATAACAAATTTGTGGATCTTTTTTTAATGCACAATTTTGGTCTTCTCATTTTTTTTTCGTGTCTTGCATAGTTTGACCGCAAAATGGAATTTTTGACTTTTCATTGTTTGTGCGATCAAAATTTGAATTATTGATTTTTCAAGAAAATTCAAAAAGTCGTTATGACAATCTTGTAGGGTGTTCAAAAATCAACGTTTTTCTCCTCTTGACTTTTTTTCATATCGTGCGTTGTTTGGCTTAAAATTTCCATTTTCGTTTTTTTTTTTAATTTTGTAAATGCTATAAATTTTGTAATTTTTTTTCTATCAATAAAAGTCATTGGAATAAATTGTTCTCCTTTTTGAGTACTACGAACAGCCGTACATACAATTTTTAAATCTTGCAAAAAAGTGGTCTCAAAAATTATAGTGAAAATGCTCTTTTTGAATTTGTATCCAAAGTAGCTGGCTAACGAACTTGACCTTCAGTTTTCAACATACAGACAGATACATTCGTAAAAACCTATTTTTTGGGTTCGGAGGGTCTCAAAACGTGAAATTTGACAAAAAAGGGGGGGGGGGGTCAAATTTTACACAAATCTAATACCTTCTCTGATGAGAATGTAGAAAGTGATCAAGTAACCAATTTAAACCCAAAAAGTGACCAAAAGTGACTAATTTATAACCCCAAAACAATGACTAAAGTGACTAAAAGTGCGTAAATTCCAAAGAATTCAAATGAGCCGGAATAATTCAAAAAATCGAAAAAATTAAACAAAAACTATTTTAAAAATCCATTAAATGGAGTAGACTTGAGTGAACTTCGAATATTTCAAGTGAATTAAACCAAATTCGAGATAATTCCAAAGAATTCAAAAGTATTTAAAAGAATTCAGGATAAATTAATAAGAATTCCGGGTGACTTCCAAATTAGTTCAAATGAATTGCAAAAAACATGAAACTCTCTTCAAAACTCCTGAAATCCTGGAAAATTTATTAAAATACCTTGAGCACTTTTAAAATCCCTTAAAATCACTGAAATTCTCGGAAATATTAAAAAATCCCTTGGAATTTTTAAAAATATTTTAAAACTTTATAGGTCCAGTAAAATCGTTTCATATATACCGAAATTCTTTACAGCCACATGACAATTTTTACGAATCCCTTAAAATCCTTGAAAACCCCTTGAAATATTTGAAATCTCTTGAAAATGGTTTGGAATCTTTTAAAACGCCCTAAAATATTTGAAACCCTTTGAAATTTCTCAAAAATTATTGAAATCAATTACAAATTCTTTGAAAACTTTTAATGATCCTAAAATTTTTCAAATCTTTTGAAATGTTCTAAAATCCCTTTAAAATTTTTAAAAGACTTGAAAATGCCTTGGAATTTTTAAAAATACCCTACGACGTTATCCTTTTAAATTATTGAAATCAATTTAAAAATTCTTGGAATCCTCTAAAATATCCTGACATATTTTTCAAATTCTTTAAAACCTTTGCAAATACCTTGAAATATTTGAACTTCTTTAAAATCCCTTTGAATCAAACATTTTCTAAAGTTCTTGAAAATTCCTTGAAATTTTAACGAATACCTAAAATATACAAAATTCTTTGAAATCTCTTCAAATTATTGAAATAAATTGAAAATTCCTTAAAATCTTTTAAAATATCCTAAAATATTAAAAAATATTTGAAATCCTACGAAATCTCTAAATTCTTGTAAATAAATTCTTTGAAATCCATGAAAATATTGTAAACTCCCGTGAAATTATATGAAATCTGATTATACTTCCTGAAATCCTGGAAAATATATTAAAATACCTTGAGAGCTTTTAAAATCCCTCAAAATCATTTAATTTCTCGGAAATCTTAAAGGTATCTTGGAATCTTTTAAAATATACTAAAATCTTTAAAACTGTTTGAAATCTGTGTAAATACCGTGAAATATTTGAAATTCTTTAAAATCCTTTCGAATCCCTGAAAATTATGGAAATCTATTCAAAATTCCTTGGAATCTTTTAAAATACCTTAAAATACTTCACATCCTTTGACTACTTCAAATTATTGACATCTATTTTAAAATCTTAAGATATTTAAAATCCTTTAAAATCTTTTCAAATTCCTTGACATTTTTTTTAAACTCTTAAATATTACCCTAAAATCTTTTAAAATTTTTCAAAAAATACCCTGAATCATTTCAAATCCTTTGGAGTCCCTTCAAATTATTTAAATATATTCAAAATTCCATGGAATCTTTTCAAATACCCTAAAATATTTAAAATCTTTTGAAACCTTTTGAAATCCCTTCAAAGTTTTTAAAGCTCTTGAAAATTTCTTGACATTTTTAAAAATACTCTAAAATGTATAAAATCCTTTCAAATCCCTTCAAATAATTAAAATCTGTTGCAAATTTTAGTAACCTTTTAAAATACTCTAAAATATTTCAAAAGAATTTTTAAAAAAATCAGAAATAAGTATAAACCTGAATTCAATAGTTGTTGACCCATGGGTGAATTTATTGAAAGAAAAGTGATCTTTTTGAATAAAAAAAGTTACCATAGTAACTTTTTTCCTAAAAAAGTGACTAAGCGTGACTGTGACATCCCTAATTATTCTCGACAGTTACTTAAAGTGCTTCTTACAGAAATCTCCTGACTTTTGCCATTTTTTTTTCAACATTCTTTACTTTTCCCTGATTTCCAGCTTTTCCCTGGCATGCGGCCACCCTGTATAAAACAGAAAATTGTTAGAAAAAAAGTACATACCGTTGATTTGTGGCAATCTGAAATGAAACCTTATCACCCGCACGCAAAGTGACGTTTCCTTCGACATCGTCTTTGGTATAAGGTAGGAAAAAACACTCCCCTCTGTTCTCGTAGCTGATTCGTCCCTGCGAGTCGCCACTAGCTTGCAACTCTGTTGTAACATTTCCAGTAACTCGTTCCTCGCTTAATACCTATTTAACAAATCATTCAGTAATTTTAATAAAGACTACCCATTTTCCGCAGATTTCATTTCTTTAATCTAATCACTGATTCAACTAATATGATTTTTATTAAATTCGAAATCCGGGCAAATAGATCTACTAAATCAGATCTGTCTTAGATTAGAATAAGAATGGGCATTTCGACAATTAGCCATGCTTGTGTGCTTGATTCGTAATTACTGTACTGTACTGAAAATCACTTTTTTAATCAATTATAGTTTAGCTAACTGAAAAATATGTTTATAAACAAAGAAATAAAAAAAAGCTTTCTGTTACCACAAATATTGTTTTTAGTAGAGTACATTATTTTGAGTTTATTAATTAGAATTAAGATACCAAACATCAAAACGTTTACTAATTGCTTTCAAGAGAGGGGAAATATGGTGATTTTTCACAAAAACAGAGGAATGATAGGAGAGTAAATTATTTCAAATAAAATTATTGAATTCAATATGAAACGAATTTTCAACTGAAATGATGCATCTTCAACCAAAAAGTTAAATTTTCAACTAAAAAAAGATCAATTTACAACCAAATGTGGAATAATTAAATTTTCAGTTAAAAATATTAATATATTTAAAAAAAAATATTAATTTTCAGAAAAATAGATAATTTTCCATCAAGAGATGAATTTTTAACAAAGTAGTCCCACTTTCAAACAAAATTATAGTTGAATTTTCAATAAAAAAGATAAATTTTCAACCAAGACTAAAGATAAAATATAAACAAAAAATGGAACAATTCAATTTTCAGTTAAAAAAGATTAATTTTCAACCAAAAAAAAACGAATTTTCAACAAAACAGTTAATTTTCCAACCAAAGAGATGAATTTTTACCTGAAACGATAAATATTCTACAAATAAAATGAACTTTTAACTGCGTAGTTTCACTCTCAACCAAGTATAGTTAAATTTCCAAACAAAAAATACGACTTTTAAACAAAATACATGCATTTTCAATCAAATATTTAATTTTAAACTAAAAAAGATCAATTTTCAACCAAAAAGACGAACTTTCAAGAAAATAGTTGACTGTTCAACCGAAGTGATGAATTTTTAACACAAATGATGAATCTTCAACCAAAAAATTAATCTTTAACAAAGTAGTTCCAGCTTCAACCAAGTATAGTATAATTTTCAACCAAAAAGATTATTCTTCAACGAAAAAATACTTACATTAAACAAAATACATGAACTTTCAATCAAATAGTTGGATATGCAACTAAAACAGATGAATTTTTAACCAAAAATGGAATATTTTAATTTTTAGTTAAAAATATTAATTTTCAACCAAATAAGACGAATTTTCAGCAAAATAGTTCAAGTTTAAACTGAAATAATGAAATCTTCAGTAAAAAAATTAATTTTCAGCCAAATAAAAAATGCATTTTTAACAAAATAGTTCACTTTTCAATCGAAGAGATGAATTTTCAACTGAAATGATGAATTTTCAACCAAAAAAATTAATTAAAAAAAAATAGTTCCACTTTTGACCAAGTATAGTTTAATTTTCAACCAAAAAGACGAATTTTCAACAAAATAAATACATTTTTAACCAAATACGGGAATTTTCAACTAAAAGAGATCAATTGTCAACCATAAGTGGAATAGTTAAATTTGCAGTTAAAAAGATTAATTTTCAACCAAAAAATACGAATTTCCAACCAAATAGTTAATTTTTCAACCAAAGAGATGAATTTCTATCTGAAATAATCAATCTTCAACCAATAAAATGAATTTTTAACAAAGTACTTCCACTTTCAACCAAGTATAGTTGAATTTTCAACCAAAAACGACTTGTCTTTAAAAAAATAAACCGTTGAATTTAACCAAAGAAGATTTTTTTCAACAAATTAGTTAAATTCTCAACAAAGTAGATGAATCTTTAATCAACACAATTAATTTTTAACAGAGTAGACCTTTAAGCAAATATAGTTCAAATTCTCGACCAAAAAAATAAATTTTCAACAAAGAAGATAAATTTTCGACCAAAAAGATGAAATTTCAACAAAATACATGAATTTTCCACACAAATTTTTAATATAGTTCAATTTTGAACTCAAAAAATTAATTTTCTTCAAAAGACATTTGACTTTTGAACAAGAAAGTTAATTTTAAACCAAGGAAGATGAATTTTTATAAAAAAAAAAGATTTTTCTACCAAAAAAAAATGAATTTTTAGGTCAACAGAAAAAATTTTATATTCGAAAAGACGAATGTATAACAGAACAGTTTAATTTTCGACCAAAAAAGATAAGGTTTTAACAATATAGTTAAATTTTCGTTAGAAAATATCATTTTCAACGAAGAATGATGAATTTTCAAAACGAATTCATTTTCAACCAAATGACCGAGTTTTCAAACAAAAATAATTAATCTGCAACCAAAAACTGTTGCATTTTCAACCAACTAGATGAATTTTCTATTCAAAAGAAAGAATTTTCTATCCAAAAAGACGAATGTACAACAAAACAGTTGAATTTTTCACTAAAAAGATGATTTTTCAACAAAATAGTTGTATTTTCAACAAAAAAATGAAATTTTCAACGAAATAGTAGAATTTTTAATCAAAAGAGATGAATTTTCAACCAAAAATATAATAGTAGACTTTTCAACGAAAAATAATTAAGTTTAAACCAAAAGTAGTTGGATATTCTTATTGGGTTCTATTAATTCAATTCGCATTTAAGCGAAAAACAAGGGGAAAAAGAGGAATTCTTTTTTTTAAGGAGAAAAGGGGAATGGGGGAATGAGTGTAAAGAATGATATAGTAAAGACAACGGAATTCGTCAACTCACCACCTCTGGAGCGATTTTGCTGACGAAACTCGCAATGGGTTTGCCGGTTCTTCGATCATACGTCATTTCGAATTCCACCGGATCTCCGATTTTCAGGTGTTCAATGTTTCCGCTAAACTGGCTGAAGTGAAAGAATAATCTTGCCTGTCTTTCGCAGCACTGGATGAATCCATATGAGTGCTAATGTGGAAAATAAATAGAGAAAAAGGTAAGATTAATTCTATAAGAAGAAAATAAAAGATAAAAGAAAGAAAAGTCTAGTGACAGAGTAGAAACATAATTTTTAAAATTCCCGGACTTTTCCCTGACCAATTTTTTATTTTACCTGACCATTAGATAATATTCAGACTAGCATTTTAGTATTTTTTAACGTTTTAAAATCATTTATTTTTAACAAAAAAATGACTTTTCTGGCATAAAACATGAATGTTCAATCCAAAAGGACGAATTTTCAACGCACAGTTAAATTTCCGACCAAAACAGATGACTTTTTAACAAAATAGTTCAATTTTTAACCAAATTGTTGAATTTCCTACATATAAAGATGAATTTTCAATCAAATGGTCGAATTCTCAACGATTATAAAATAAAACAGTTGCATTTACAACCAAATATTTGAACTTTCAACCAATAATGATGAATTTTAAACCAAAAAGTTAAATTTTCCGTTAAAAAAAATCGTTTTCAACAAAAATAAACGAATTTTCATCAAAAATGTCAAATTGATGAATTTTTCAAGTAAAGAGACGAATTTTCAACAAATAAAAATTTGCAGTCAAGAAAGAAAAAAAAGTGAATCCAAATTGTTGGACTTTGAAGCCAAAAGACGAATTTTTTGTAAAGCAGTTAAATTTTGAACCAAACAAACTTGTTGATTTTTCAACAAAATAAATTAATTTTCAACCGAATAATAAAATTTTTAAACAAAAAAGATGAATTCTCAACCAAAAATATAATATAACACAAAATAAAACAGGCTAAGCTGAGGTTTGCGATAAAAAATGTAATCTTTAATATAAATGAAAAATAAAAACTTACTCCCCGAGATATGGGGAAGCTAAATAAGAATTACAAAAGTGTTTGATACAAAAAAATTATTCTGTTCCGACCAATCAAAATTTAGTGTGACGATGTCGCACTCAGACGCTGATTCGGTAATAGGGCTATAAAGAAAAAAAAAATTTTTCAATAAACAATAATAATTTCTAAAAATATCGTGAAGGGAAGAACAAAAATTTTACTGCCCTAAAATACTACGCTTTTTTTTACTGAAATTTAAATTACATTTTTTATTGCTTTATTAAAAAATTAGAATTCGAACAAATCTTTTTATCACAACCTATATCTGATTTTTTAAGAATTTTGTATGCAATAAACCCATATTCGAAAAAATATTGGTTATCTAGACCTGTACTGCCACCCTTTAATTTTCGAAAGAATAGTTAAGTTTGCAACCAAAAAAGGACGAAAATTCAAGAAAGTAGTTACATTTGCAACCAAAGAGATAAATTTTCAACAAAAAATGGAAAAGATACAGCTTTAGTTTACAAAATTAATGTTCTACAAAAAATAGCGAATTTTCAACAAAATAATTAAATTTGCAACCAAAGAGATGAACCTTCAACCGGAATTTTTTTTTTTAACAAAGTGGTTCAACTTTTACCCAAGTAGCTGAATTTTCAATTTAAAAAAGGAATTTTCAGCCAAAAGTGGAATGATTACATTTTCAGTTTTAAAAAAATATTTCTAAAAAAAGTTTACATAAAGTAGTTAAACTTTTAACCAAAGAGATGAATTTTCGACTACAATGATGAACCTTTAACTGGAATAGTTAAATTTTCAGTAGAAAAAAATTAATTTTCAATCAAAAAAAGATGAATTTTTAAAAGAATAGTACAATTTGCAACCAAAAAAGGACGAATTTTTAAAAAAGTAGTTAAATTTGCAACCAAAGAGATAAATTTCCAACAAAAATGGTAAAGTTACATTTTCAGTTTAAAAAATTAACTTTCTACAAAGAAAACGAATTTTCAACAAAATAGTTAAACTTGCAGCCAGAGAGATGAACCTTCAACGAAACAACATTTTTTTAACAAAGTGATTAAACTTTTACCCGTGTAGTTGAATTTTCAATTTAAAAAAAACAACGAATTTTCAGCCAATAATGGAACAATTATATTTTCAGTCGAAAAAATAAATTAAAAAAAAAAAAAGTTTTGAACAAAGTAATTAAAGTTTCAACCAAAGATATGCATTTTCGACTGAAATGACGAATCTTCAACTAATATCGTTAAATTTTTAGTGAAACAACTTAATTTTCAACAACAAAGAAAACAAACGAATTTTCAAACAAAGAAGATGAATTCTCAACGAATAATCTAATAGTAGATATTTCCACCAAAAAAGATTTTAATTTGAAAAAAAACAGTTGAATTCAATAAAAAAAGACGAATTTTCAAACAAAATAGTTGAATCCTCAACAAAAGAAGATTTATTTTCAACCAACATTTGCATTTTTAACCGAAAAAGATTTCAGTTGAATTTTCAGCACTAAAATCTGATTTAAAAAAATAGTTAAATTTGCAACCAAAGAGATGAATTTCCAGTAAAAAAAAAATTTTCAACACAAAAAAGGATTATTATCAAAAGAGTCCAATTTTCAATCAGATTAATTTTCAGTCAAAATAATGAATTGTCCAACTAAAAAAAAAGAATTTTCAACAAATGAAGATCTTTCAGTCAAGAAAGAAAAAAAGTTCACCTAAATTGTTAATCTTTAAAGCCGAAAGACGAAGTTTTGGTATATTTACTATATATTTATTTATTATTTATATTTATTTACGAATTTGCAACTAAAAAGATCAAATTTAATTCAAATAGTTGAATTTTCAAGCATGAAAGAATTTTCAACAAAAAGTTAATTTTCCGCCAAAATAATTAAACTTCCAATTTTCAACCAAATAATAAAATTCTGACCTGAAAATATAATCGTCCGGAGAAAGCAACTACAAAAAAAGAAGTAGAAATATAAGAAAACTAAATTACTAACAAGAATATTATATCAGGGTGGCCACAAAATTTCATTTCCAAAATTCCCTAATTTTTCTAATTAAATAATTAATTTTTATCAAAAGAGTCCAATTTTCAACCAGATTAATTTTCAGTCAAAATAATGAATTTTCCAACTAAAAAGACGAATTTTCAACAAATGAAGATCTTTCAGTCAAGAAAAAAATGCATCCAAATTGTTAATCTTTAAAGCCAAAGGACGAAGTTTTTGTATATTTATTATATATTTATTTAGACTTTATTTATTTATTATTTATACTTATTTATTTTTTAATTTTCAACCAAACACTTGCATTGTTAACCAAAATAGAGCACATTTCAAACTAAGAATATTACTTTTCTACCAAAAAAGACGAATTTGCAACTAAAAAGATCAAATTTCAACCAAATAGTTGAATTTTCAACCAAGAAAGAATTTTCAACAAAAAGTTAATTTTCCGCCAAAATAGTTAAACTTCCAATTTTCAACCAAATAATAAAATTCTTAACTAAAAATATAATCGTCAAGAGAAAGCAACTACAAAAAAAGAATTAGAAATATAAGAAAACTAAACTACTAACAAGAATATTATATCAGGGTGGCCACAAAATTTCATTTTCATAATTCCCTAATTTTTCCCTGACCAATTTTTAATTTTCCCTGGCCATTAATATTCAAAGACGAGAATCTTAATCTTGTAACATTTTCAACATAGAATCGTTTATAATCCAAATAAAACTTGACTTTTGTCAGATTTTTGTTTAAATCCCTAACTTCTCCCTGATTGAGTAAAAAAAATAATTAGCTTACCAATAATTTTTCAATGATTCCTGTTTCGCGTGTCCCTTGATTTCCGGACTGATCCTGATAAGATGAATTGTTAGATGCAGGTTCGCCGGTGTATCCGACGTTACCTTCCATCCCTGTGAATGTGCTGATAGGAAACCTAGCGGATCCATTTCGCGGCGACTGTGAAGTAGGATAGTTTCCAAAAACAGACGAATTTTTGCCACAATCTGGAGGTGAGTTCATGTAATGATCGCCGCTAAAATTGGTACCATTCCGATAGGTATTGGCGGATTGGGGTGAGGGTGCTTTGGGACTTTGTATGGCCATGGACTTGTAATCGAGTATTGCTGGGTCAGAGTTCATGATCGGCGGCTGGAAAGATTTCCACTGAGGATTGCTGGACATTGTTTGAAATCGATCCTGGTTTTCTTTCGATTACAATTAGGTAATTCCTTTTATAACTCTGCGTCTGTTTCTCGCACGATATATATATACTTATATTTAGAAATTTTAGTCTTTTCAATTATTTAAGTGTTTAACATAGATATCACAGAATGGTTCTTGGTACCTTATATCTTCGTTTACTATTACGACTTTACGACAACTTAGCGAAGAGGAAGAAAGGCTCTTTGAAATGCCGCAGAAATGCAGGCTCCTTTATGATCAGGAAGTGGGAAGGAAGGTGTATGCAGTATTTCAATACGTATCATCGATAGTCGATCAAAAAGCACCAGGATTACTCCGAGCGAAGTTGGCACTCTCCGAAAGTAGATGTGCGAGTCCTATTGACAATGGAGAGCAGCAAATCAGCAAATCTCCAACCGTAATCACGGTCACTCTACTCTGTATTTAGTTCCTTCTCATAAAGCGTATCGCGGCAAAAAGTATACAAACGAGATGCACTTAATACCAGTATTATCAATCTATCTGCGTACAAAATTCTTAGCACATCATATACCGTCGATACTACTTTCCATTCGTAACAATTGCTTCATTTGATAATTATTCAATTTAGCGTATTCGAGAACAACCGAGTTTCTTCTTAAACATCAGTCATCCTTTATGAAAGGAATCGATCAAAAACGTTGGAGATTTAAAGGATAAGTGGTTGGCATGAAAATCCTCAGATGTCTTCAATGCGTGCTGAGTGTGGTTGTGTCGTTCCAATTATTCTATATTATCATTTTCTTCTTCAGCTTTTTTTTAATGTTGAATTTACAGTGAGCGTATGTTTCAAAAATGTCCTAAACTAACAATTACACAAACTGAAAACAAAAAAAACAATCATTAGTTTACACCCCTCTCATTCATCATTTTTCAATGTGCTTCAAGTTCTGAACGTTCAAATGAACATTTTTTATTGATAACTTTTTAAAATAGAAACAGTGCAAAACATGTGGTCCATTTCCTCGAAAGTAATACAATTTTTAAAAGAAACTTATAATGTATATTTGTACTGGAAACAATATTTTTCTAGATAAAATAAAATTGTGAAAATTTATAACGTTCAGAACTTCAGATACATAATCAGGGTGGCCGTGTTTAATCAGAAAAAAATTACCGGTTATTAACAAAATATTTTATGATGAACAGCAGTGACTTTTCTTATTCCATTAACCGTTTTACCAACCATTTTTCAAAATAAAATAACTGCTCTCGCACTTCATATCTAAAATAATTGTAATCCAGGATGTTTACTAAAATCCTGGAAAAAATTCCCTGACAATTTCAGGGTTTCTCCGTTATAATTAAATAAATGAATAATAGTAAAAATATAATTAAACATTTCTTGAATTTGTTCCTAAAGTCCATGAATTTGATTAATAATTTAAAAATCAATTTATTTTATCTTCATATACTTCAAACTCAGTGCATATTTAACATATTAATATTTTGAATGAAAAATATTTTCCAGGTGAGTAGACAACCTGTTAAAATGAGAGAAATAAGGAGATTTTTCACGAAAAAAGGAAATATATATTTCTTTAATTAAAGTTAATGTGCAAACTGTATCAAATTAATTTTAAAATGCTTTAAATCCATAAAAATTACAAGTAAAGATATTGCATTTCCAACAATATAGATACATTTTTAACCAAATAATTGAATCTTCAACCAAAACGATGAAGTTTCTACGAAAAAATACGAATTTTGAACTAAAAAAGACAAATTTTTAACCAAATAGTTGAATTTTCAACTAAAAAAGATAAGTTTTCAACCAAAAAATGAATAGTTAAATTTTCAGTTAAACAAATTAATTTTCAACCTAAGAGATGAATTTTCATCTAAAATGATGGAATATTTAACTTTATTAGTTAAATTTACAGTTAAAAAATTAGTCTTCAACCAAAAAAACAAGTTTTTAACATACCGAAAAAGATAAATTTTCAATAACATACACATATTTTCTACCAAATAGTTGAATATGGAACTAAAAAAGATCACTTTTCAACCAAATAGTTGAATTTTCAACTAAAAAAGATAAATTTCCAATAAAAAATGGAATAGTTAAATTTTCAGTTAAAGAAATTAATTTAAAAATCAAATTTTTAACAAACTAGTTGAATTTTCAACCAAAGATATTGACTTCCATTTAAAACGATGGATCTTTAATTGGAATAGTTAAAATTACAAAAGAAGACGAATTTTCAACCAAATACATGTATTTTCTATAATAAAAAGTTGAATTTTCAAAAAAATACACGAATTTTCTAACAAATAGTTTAATTTGGAAACAGAAAAGATTAGTTTTCGACAAAATAGTTGAATTTTCAACTAAGAAAGATAAATTTTCAGTTCAAAAATTTCATTTTCAACAAAAAAAAAAGATAAATTTTCTACAAAATAGTTAGATTTTCGATCAAAATTATGAATTTTCGACTAAAATTATGAATATTTAACTTGTATAGTTAAATTTTAAATCAAAAAGATTAATTTTAAACTAAAATTATGAATCTTTAACTTGTATAGTTAAATTTTAAATCAAAAAGATTAATTTTCAACTGAAATTATGAATCTTTAACTGGAATAGTTGAATTTTCAAACAAAATATTGACCTTTATCCAAGGAGATTAATTTTCGACCAAAAAAGATAAATTTTCGACAAAATTCATGAATTTTCGACCAAAAAAGATAAATTTTCGACAAAATTCATGAATTTTCAACAAAAGGATAAATCTATAACGGGCATAGTTGAATTTTCAACAAAAAAAAGTGAATTTTCAACCAAGAAGATTAATTTTCGACCAAAAAAGATGAGTTTTCTACAAAATACATAAATTTTCAAATAAAAATGATAGAATATTCAAATGATATAGTTAAATTTTTCAGTTAAAAAATTCATTTTCAAACAACCAAAAATTTCAATAAATTAGTTAAATTTTCAACTGAAATAGTTGAGTTTTTAGTAAAACAATTAATTTTCAACTGATGAATTTTCAATTAAAATTATGGATCTTCAACAATAAAATTAATTTTTAACAAAAGAGTTTAACTTTCAACCAAGTAGTTGATAATTTTCAACTAAAAAAAAATAATTTCCAACAAAAAGAAAATTTTAACAAAATAGTTCAAGTTTGAACTGGAACAGTTGAATTTTAAATAAAAAATTAATTTACACCTAAAAAAAACGAATTTTCAATTAAAATGATGAATCCTCAATCCAAAAAATCCGGTTTCCTGGTCCAACGGCAACCCTGATAACTTATCAAATACATTTATCACAGAATTGGATTCACAATATTATCCATACGGTCATACATTTATTAAGGAATTCTATTTCCGAAAACAGATAAATAATTCTACTTGACAACTGCAGAATATTTAAAAATCCATTTCTGCTTCTGAAATTTTAAGGAGAGCGAACTTTGAAGATGTAGGAAAATTGAATCTTAACCATATTTTTGGACCTTTTGCTTATTAATATTCTTTGGAATATATTTTATAATAAACACAAAAAAAGTTTTAACTTTTATTGCACGACTTACGTTATTTCTGCACCTTTATCATATTTTATAATGATCATGAAAATTAAAAAAACTTTCACTCTTAGAGTAAAGCTTTCTTTACAATTAAAAAAAAAACAACCATACACTAAAAATGAAAAGCACTCTGAAAAAAATATGATTTTCTGGCACAGGAAACCAAAATTACTCTAATCGACCTTTTTTACCAGGGGATCTACTCAAATTCTATCTAATCATCTAAAATTATTTTAAACTTTCAGTTAAAATAATTAGTTTTCAACCAAGAAAAAAAACGAATATTTGACAAAATAGGTCAATTTTGAACAAAATAGATGCATTTTAAATTAAATTAATAAACACTCAAAAAAATGTTAACAAATCCTATTGAAAAATGGTTCAAAGAAATTTTGTAGGACTTTTCAAAAGCTATAATTGCTCTTTATAACTTTTTCTCGTATTTTGCGTCGTTTGTGTCAAAATTTGAATTTTGGATGTTCCCATAGTATTTTAAATAAATAAAACCAAAATGAAAAGTACTATCAAAAATGGTTAAAACAAATTTTGTAGAACTTTTTGAAAGCTATAATTGCTCTTAAAGACTTTTCTCGTATCTCACGTCGTTTGGCTCAAAAATTGAATTTTCTACTTTTTCATAGTATTTTCGATAAATAAACCTGAAATGACCTATTAAAAACTATAAAAAAAAATTCCTGAGACTTGTTCTCATATTTTGCGTCGTTTAGCTCAAAATTTGAATTTTCAATTTTTTTCCTAGTATTTTCGAAAAAATAAAACCATAATATCAAGTCTTATAAAAAAATAGTTGAGAAAAAAGTATAGGCCTTCTAAAAAGCTACAATTCTTTTCTAAAACTTTTTTACTTATCTGTCGTCGTTTGGCTTAAAATTAGAATTTTCTACTCACTCATTTTCAACGCATGAAATAAAAAAAGATCGAAAAATGGTCAAAACAACAATTGTAGATATTTTAAAGAGCTTTAATTCTTCTTCGAAACTTTTTTCACGTATCTGTCGTCGTTTGGCGCAAAAACGGAATATTCGATTTTTGGATGGCCAGGGTGGCGATTCGGCGAACGATTTTAAATTCCTGGTAATTTCACGGTTTCCCCCGGTCAACTTTTCAATTTTCCCGGTAAACTAAAAGTAACATTCATATTTGTCTCTAAACGCAAGCATTTATTTTAATTCCTGACGTTCATTCTAAAAATCCTTCAACACAACAGAGCAAAAAATTGCAAAAGAAATGAATTTTGAAACAAATACTTAAATTTTCCACTAAAAAATATCAATTTCCAACAAAAAATGTAATAGTTCAACTTTTAGTTGAAAAAATTAATTTTCATCAAAAAATAACGGATTTTCAAGAAAATAGTTCAAATTTCAACCTAAGTGATGAATTTTCAACTAAAACAATGAATCTTCAACTGAAATAGTTGAATTTTCAACAACAACAAATTAATTTTCACTGAAAAAGATAAATTGTCAACCAAAAATTAAATAATTAAATTTTAAACTCAAAAAATTAATGTTCAACCAAAAAGATGAATTTTGAACTAAAACTATGCAATATTCAATTGGAATAAGTTAAATTTTCAGTTGATGAAATTACTTTAACAAAAAAACTAACTTTAAAAAAAATAGTTACATTTTCAAAGAAAGTGATGAATTTTTAACTAACATTGTACATCTTTAACTGGATTAGTTGAACCTTTAACTAGAATAATTGAATTTTTGACCAAAAAGATGAATTTTCAACTAAAATTATAAATATTGAACTAGAATACTATATTAAATAATGATATATATATAATATATTAATAATATATTTTAACCGAAAAGAAGAATTTGTAAACAAGAAGATTAACTTGCAAAGAAAAATATTATTTTCTACAAAGAAAAAATCGATTTTTAAATTAAAAAATGTGAGAATTTTCAACGAAATAGTTGAGTTTTCATCTAAATTATTGAATTCTTAACAAGAAAAGATTAATTGTCAACCCAAAATGGACATTGATATTTTCAGTTGAAGGAATTAATTTTCAACCAAACTGATGAATTTTCAACTAAAATGATAAATCTTCAACTGGAATAGTTGAATTTTATACCAAAAAGATGAATTTCCAACCATAAAGATTAATTTTCTACAAAAAAGACGAACTTTTTACAAAGTAAAGAAATTTTCAAACAACTAGTTTAATTTCTAAATAAAAAATATCAATTTCAAATCAAATAGTTGAATTTTTATCAAAAAAAGATACATTTTCAACCAAAAATAGAATGGTTAAATTTTCTGTTAAAAATCTAATTCTTAAACAACAAAAAAATGGATTTTCAGCAAAATAGTTCAATTTTCTACTGAAATAGTTAAATTTTTAGTTCAAAAAATTGATTTTCAACAAAGTAGTTACATTTTCAACCAAAGATGAATTTTCCATTAAAATGATGAATCTTCAATCAAAAAAAATAATTTTTAACTAAAAAAAGATGAATTCACTACGAACAATGTAACATAATTTTCTATTATAATTCAGCAATATTTCTTCTTTGAAATACTACTTCTACTCTAAAAACTACTTAAAGCACTTTCTTTATCTAAAATTTGGAAGAGGGAACTTTCAAATTGTGACAAATTCTGACCTGGAACAGGGATTATTTTAAATTCCTTTCTTCTAAATCCGAATTATATATTTTCTTAAATTCTCGTTCCATGACAAAAATTCCCTGCTCCAAGTAAAATTATATTTCTTTACGGAAACACCCTGTCCTAAAATAAAAACGAAAACTATTTTATAAAATTCTTTGTTCTAAGTCAGGATAAATGAGGACTAAGCGAATAAAACGTGATAAATCCATTTTTTTTAAATTGAGAAAATGATTGTTTCAGTATGTTTGAAATAACATCAACTCGATTATTAAACTTAAGTCAGCGAAAAAAAATTCAGAGCAAAATATTGCAAAAGATTTTTCTTATAATGGAAAATAATAAGAATTCAATAATAAATTATGATTTAATTAGAGTAAACTGAGATAATCCGAAAAATCTGTGACTGTTGATATGTCAACCAAGAGAGATTTTAATTTATATAAAAAAAAGTTGAATTCAACAAAAAAAGATGAACTTTGAACAAAATAGTTTAATTCTCAGCCAAAACAGATTAATTTTCAACCAAACAGTTGCATTTTTAACCACAAAAGATCAATTTTCTACGAAAATAGTTGAATTTTCAACCAAAAAGACGAATTTTCAACTAAAACAGATAAACTATCAACCAAAAATTGAATAATTAAATTTTTAGTTAAATAATTAATTTTCAACCAAAGAGACGAATTTTAAACTAAAATGATTGGAATGTTAACTTGGAATAGTTTAATTTTCAGTTTGAAAAATTAATTTTCAACAAAAAAATACAACAAATTTTCTACCAAATAGTTAAATTTTCAACCAAAAAAATTAATTTGTAATAAAAAGAATTTAATAGTCAACCAAAAAAACGACTTTTCAATAATATTTTAATTTTCAACTAAGAAGATTAATTTTCTACCAAAAAGAGGAATTTCCAACAAAATACATGAATTTTCAAATAAAAAAGATAAACCACCAACCAAAAATTGAATAGTTAAATTTTCAGTTAAATAATTAATTTTCAACCAAAGAGACGAACTTTCAACTAAAATGATGTTATGTTCAACTAAAATAGTTTAATTTTCAGTTAAAAAAATTAATTTTCAACAAAAAAATACAACAAATTTTCAACCAGAGATGAATTTTCAATTAAAATTATGAATCTTCAACCAAAAAATAAATTTTTAACCTAAATAATTTAACTTTCAACCAAAAAAGTGCCTCGAAAAAGTGCCCTGACTTTACAAAAAATTCCCTGACAATTCCAGGTTTACCAGGTGAGTAGACACCCTGCTTACTAAAGAAAGCTATTTTTTAAATTAATCACAACTTGCAGACCTTGAGAAGAGAATTTCTTCGAACAGGATTCTGAAACTAGGAATAGTTGAATTTAAAAAAAGGATGAATTTTTAACTAAAAAGATGAATATCTACCGGAAGAAGTTGAATTTTCAACCAAAAAGAATAATTTTCTACCAAAAATTTTCAGCTAAAAAAGACCAGTTTTTAATTAAAAAAAGACCAATTCTTAACCAAACATAGAATAGTTAAATTTTCAATTGAAAAAATTAATTTTCAACCAAAGAAACGATTTTTCAACTAAAATTATGGAATTTTTAACTGGATTAGTTAAATTTTCAACAAAAAAATAGTTACATTTTCAACCAACGAGATAAATTTTTGATTAAAATGATGAATCTTCAACGGAAGAAGTGAATTTTGAACTAAGAAGCTCATTTTTCAATAATGTAGTTGAATTTTCAATCAAGAAAATTAATTCTTAACGAAAAATATAATAGTTGACATTTCGATTAAAAAAGAATTTAATTTGAAATCAAAAACAGCTGAATTCAATCAAAAAAGATGAACTTTCAACAAAATAGTTTAATGCTCAGGCAAACCAGATTGATTTTCAACCAAACAGTTGCATTTTTAACCTGAAAAAAATCAATTTTCTACCAAAATAGTTGAATTTTCAACCAAAAAGACGAATTTTGAACTAAAAAAGATAAACTATCAACCAAAAATTGAATAGTTAAATATTCAGTTAAAAAAATTAATTTTCAACAAAAAAATACAACAAATTTTCAACCAAATAGTTAAATTTTCAACCAGAGATGAATTTTCAATTAAAATTATGAATCTTCAACCAAAAAAATAAATTTGTCACCAAAAGAATTTAACTGTCAACCAAAAAGACGACTTTTCAACAATATTTGAATTTTCAACTAAGAAGATTAATTTTCTACCAAAAAGGACGAATTTTCAACTAAAATAATAAATCTTCAACTAGAATAATTGAATTTTCAACCAAAAACATTAATTTTCTACCAAAAAAGACAACTTTTCAACTAAGAAGATTATTTTCTACTAAAAAGGACGAATTTTCAACAAAATCCATGAATTTTCAACTAAAAAAGATAAATTTTCAACCAAAAATAGAATAAATTTTCAGTTTAAAAAACTAATTTCCAACAAACAAAAACGAATTTTTAACAAAATAGTTACATCCAGTAATATAAAACTATTTTTACAAATGAAAAAAAAAACATTTTTATTTAATTTCATATTACAACTTTAAAAAATTTAAGCACGCCTCGAAAAAATGCCCTGACTTTACAAAAAATTCCCTGACAATTCCAGCTTTACCAGGTGAGTAGACACCCTGCTTACTAAAGAAAGATATTTTTTAAATTAATCACAACTTGCAGATCTTGTGAAGAGAATGTCTTCTAACAGGATTCTGAAACTGGGAATAGTTGGATTTAAAAAAAGGATAAATTTTTAACTAAAAAGATGAATATCCAACGGAAGAAGTTGAATTTTCAACCAAAAAGAATAATTTTCTACCAAATTTTCAACTAAAAAAGAACAATTTCCAAATAAAAAAATACCAATTCTTATCCAAACATAGATTAGTTAAATGTTCAATTAAAAAAATTAATTTTCAACCAAAGAGACGATTTTTCAACTAAAATGATGGAATTTCTAACTGGATTAGTTAAATTAAAAAAAATCTGCCCGCTTCGCGGGCACATTCTCATGGCGCGCTTCGCGCGCGGCTCGCTTCGCTCGCAAGTTTGAGCGCGCCTAGGGCGCGCGACTGTTGGATCTCGCGCTTCGCGCTCGATCATATATTTATCTCGCGCTTCGCGCTCGATTATGTGTTCACCTCGCGCTACGCGCTCGGGCATATTTGCATCGCGCTTTACGCTAGGCTCCTCTAGATTTTTGCACTTCGTGTTCGACTTCGATGAAAAGAAAAAGTTTGTTTGCAAATATTATAAAATTATCAAAACCTCTACATATTAAGTGATTGTTAAATTTATTTTTATTTTAGACTGAAAAGGAACTTTATTTACTCAAGGTTCTATCGACCTTAAGGAACACATTCTCATCCAGACACTCGCGCTTCGCGCTCGATATTTGATTTGAAAATCATTTGAACCGTATGATAGAAACAAAAAAGTTTGAGCGCACTTACGGCGTGCGATTTGGTAAATACACTGAGCGCGCACTTTGTGCTTCGTATTATATGTTCTTCATATACAAATTACTAAATTTGTATTTGATTTCAAATGAAAAGTAATGATATAATTCAGGCGACAAATTTTATTAGTTAACATTTTATTTTAGCTTGTGCCGTTTATCAAAAAAGTTAATTTTTTCATTTTGAATATATTCTTACCACAAAAATTGATTACGGGTGTGTAAGTCTTTTTTGAATGCACAATTTTTGTTCATTTATATGTTTTCGTACCTTGCATTGTTTTTTCAAAAATTTGATTTTTTTTACTGTCAATGTTATTTTCACGAATAAAACAAAAACCACGCATCCTAAGGAAACATGATTCACAACAAATTTGTACCTCCTCCTTGAATAAATAAATGTTGTTTATGTCATTTTTTTCGTAGCTCGTGTTATTCGTCTACAAAGTTGATTTTTCTATTTTCAATGCTGTTTTTTACAAATAAAACAAAAACTACGCGTCATATCAAAAAGTGAATGATAAGAAATTTGTAGATCTTTTTTAGGTGCACAATTTTGGTGAAATGATCTTTTCTGGTATCTTGCATAGTTTGACAGCAAAATGGCTTTTTTGATTTTTCATTAATTTTTTGTGCGATCAAAATTTGAATTTTTTATTTTTCAAAAAATTCAAAAAGTTGTTATGAAAATATTATAGGGTGTTCAGGAATCAACGTTTTTCTCCTCTTGACTTTTTTTCATATCGTGCGTTTTTCGGCTTAAAATGTTCATTTTCGTTTGTTTTTTGGAATTTTGAAAATGCTATAACTCCAGTAATTTTTTTTTTATCACGAAAAGTCATAAGAATATTTTGTTCGTCATTTTGCGTACTACTAATAACCGTACATAGCATTTTCAAATCTTCCAAAAAAGTGGTCTCAAAAATTTTCAAAATGTGCTCACTTTTTGGATTTTCATCCAAAATAGCTGGTTAACGAACTCGTTTCCTATTTTTCGGCCATAAAAAAGTGTACCAAAGCTCAATCAAATCTGATCATTTTTTCGAAAGTTATCGTGGCTACAGACAGACAGACAGACAGACAGACAGACTACAGACAGACAGACACCTTCGTAAAAATCGTTTTTTCTAGCTCAGGGGGTCTCAAAACGTGGAGATTTGATGAAAACCGACTATGTCAAATTTTACATAAAACCAATACCTTCTCATTAGAATGAGAATGTAAAAAAAGTTAGATTAGTTGAATTTTCAATCAAGAAAATTAATTCTTAACGAAAAATGTAATAGTTGACATTTCGAATAAAAAAGAATTTAATTTGAAATCAAAAACAGCTGAATTCAACCAAAAAAGATTAACTTTCAATAAAATATTTTAATGCTCAGGCAAACCAGATTGATTTTCAACCAAATAGTTGCATTTTTAACAAAAAAAATAATCAATTTTTTACCAAAATAGTTGCATTTTCAACCAAAAAGACGAATTTTGAACTAAAAAAGATAAACTATCAATCAATAATTGATTAGTTAAATGTTCAATTAAAAAAATTAATTTTCAACCAAAGCGACGATTTTTCAACTAAAATGATGGAATTTCTAACTGGATTAGTTAAATTTAAAAAAAAAATAGTTTCATTAGTTGAATTTTCAATCAAGAAAATTAATTCTTAACGAAAAATGTAACAGTTGACATTTTGATTAAAAACGAATTTAATTTGAAATCAAAAACAGCTAAATTCAACCAAAAAAGATGAACTTTCAACAAAATAGTTTAATGCTCAGGCAAACCAGATTGATTTTCAACCAAATAGTTGCATTCTTAACAAAGAAAAAATCAATTTTCTACCAAAATAGTTGAATTTTCAACCAAAAAGACGAATTTTGATCTAAAAAAGATCAACTATCAACCAAAAATTGAATAGTTAAATTTTCAGTTGAAAAAGTGTATTTTCAACCAAAAAATACAACAAATTTTCAACCAAATAGTTAAATTTTCAACCAAAGATGAATTTTCAATTAAAATTATGAATCTTCAACCAAAAAAATAAATTTATAACAAAAAGAATTCAACTGTCAACCAAAAAAGACGACTTTTCAACAATATTTGAATTTTCAACTAAGAAGATTAATATTCTACCAAAAAGGACGAATTTTCAACTAGAATAATTGAATTTTCAACCAAAAATATTAATTTTCTACCAAAAAAGACAACTTTTCAACTAAGAAGATTAATTTTCTACTAAAAAGGACGAATTTTCAACAAAATCCATGAATTTTCAACTAAAAAAGATAAATTTTCAACCAAAAATAGAATAGTTAAATTTTCAGTTAAAAAAACTAATTTTCAACAAACAAAAACGAATTTTTAACAAAATAGTTAAATCCAGTAATATAAAACTATATTTACAAATGAAAAAAAGCAATTTTATTTAATTTCATATTACAACTTTAAAAAATTTAAGCACGCTCGAAAAAATGCCCTGACTTTACCAAAAATGCCCTGACAATTCCAGGTTTACCAGGTGAGTAGACACCCTGCTTACTAAAGAAAGCTATTTTTTAAATTAATCACAACTTGCAGATCTTGAGAAGAGAATGTCTTCTAACCGGATTCTGAAACTAGGGCAATCTTATGTTAGAAAAGTAGAATACCTGGTAACCCTATAATAACTTCCTTTTCCTAAAATCCTGGGAATAATTATTTGGCCTTGCACAAACTCGACACCTACGAGACCTTGACTCAGACCTTAAGAATAATCTTTGCAAAACAAGGTAAATTAGAGGTTAGAACCAAATAAAACACTCATTAAAATAAAACTAACCTATATTCTCAGTTGAATTCTAAAATAATAATCAAACTTCTAAGATTAAAAATATGAAATACTATTCCAATAAAATCCAAAACAAATATTTTCAATCATAATATACCAGTCATACCACGTTGCAAAACACAACAACAAATTGACATTGACTTTTTACAAACACTTTTTTTACACTTTTTGACTGCTTTGTCAATTTTCACACACCTTAAATGAAATGCACAAACAATAAAACAAAACTGAAATAAAATTAGTGACAGGAATGCATTAGTCCCTTGAAAGGGTTAAAACCGTCAAATTCCTAGAAGGAAGAGAATGTACGAGGCGGACAAATTCCCAGCAGGTATTTCGGTAAACGTTTCAAATCATAATAAATTGAATTGAAAGAGCATAAAGGAAATAATATAAGTTGTTAGGAAGTTTTTTAATTCGAGAGTTGCAAGCATTGGCGTGAATTGGAATTCTGAATGGGACAACTCCATTAGGTATGATTAGGCTTTTTGGGTCAGAAATTCGGAATTTCGGGAGTCAAATGCAAAAGGCTTTCATTTTGTGCGAATCATTGAGAGAGCCATCGGTATGCGAATCGCTTTGCTTGTGAACCGTTGTAAAAAGGGAGTATCGCAGGAAAGTAGAGTGCTCTTCATTAAATAGAATATGAAGAGGTGTCCAACACAGTCCCGTCGGTTAAGATTCTAATTTTCGATGAAACCACTCCGAAAATTTTGCACCTTATTCGCCACAAATCGATGCAAAATTCTTACAAAATTCGCAATCCTACGAGATCATAGACTTTTAAATATTAATAATTTTTTTAATTTTAAAATGAAAACTCACCACGACACAGCACAGACTGACGACATGCCGCCATGTTGTGTTTGAACACAAAACAAGAGCGACTAAAAACGGGTAGGTATCTGCCTTACCGACAAACTGTACTTAACTATCATCAGTTGCTAAAAACCAGCTAAAAACTAATATTTATTTTGAATTTTGTCCCCATTTTCAGATGTTGACAGTCCCAATTTCAAGTGTTTTTTCGAGGGGGTGGGAAAACACTTTTTAGGTCTGTTATGAATTACTCGATGAAATGTGACCATGGGTTTTGAATTAATCGTGAAATTGAGATTTTACGTAAGATTCTTTTCTCGTATCTTTGTTGATTTATGGCAAATCTGATTGGTTGGGAACCTAGATGCAAACCCTATTTGAAATATTAATTCATTAATTCAAAATCTAGGCACCTCACTAGCGAACCTATAATAAGTCTCAAGAACTAAAAGACTACTATTAGTTAAAAAGAGATAGAGATATCTCTGTCTCTTTTTAACCAATTGCATTTTTTTAGTTCTTGGGAAGACCTCAAGATGTCTGCATGCCGAGGGCCATGTTACGTTTCGCGCAGGTCCAATGGCTGCGAAACTCTCTCATTGGTAGTTCGTGCTGTTGGTTAAATTATTGGAATAAACCCGGGAATTTTTAAAATAAAAGATGCAAACGATTTATAGTTTAAACAGAAAATATATATTTTGTCGAACTCTAAACAAAATTAGGCAAATCCGGATTACAGGTTCAAATCTAATGTTCAAAAAGGAGCCTGTTCGGATAACGAACCGAACACTAGGCTGTCGAGAATTGATCTACTTTGCTCTGATCTGTATCACCCAGCATCCACCCTCGTCTTCATCGTGGTCCCATGACCTCAAGCTCGATGCTCCCACTCCTTACATAGTCGTAAAATCTCACACACACACACGCACACACACTTATCTCACGCATAGTTTTTCCCATAGCTCTACATGCTGATTCATGTGAGATGAAACTCACCATCTGCACGTGATTTCTTCGAAAACCTAGATTTGAAACTACGTCGCCCCAAAAGTCGTAGTACTTGAGCCTGTCGCCAGTTTATATAAACATTCGCATTCGCGGTCCCTAACGTCCGGATATTGCCTTTCAAATTAACCTTAGTATATACAAAGATCACTTATAATATAAAGCGCTCATAACCCACTTTGCTACATGAAAGAATGCAGATATTTCAATATAAACAACTTTCAGTCATTCGTGTGCTTAAAATTGATTACATCTAAAATAAATTTATTACATCCTTTCTTAAATCGAAACATGAAGTTCTCGCTACGTGACAAGAAATACATTTTCTCAACACTCGTATATTTTCAAAAGTGTTCTCAGAATAATATCAATAATTAATGTTTAATCGGGCGACTTTTACAGAGCTATTACTTTCGTAGCATATGAGAGTTTATTTATCTCTTAAAATTCTACGTCTTATAATCGATTATTTTAGTCCGAGACCGCTCAAATATCAGTAAAAATCTTAAAATTGGAATTTTTCATGTAAATTTATCGCATCTGTGCAAATTTAATTTCTCCCGCACTAGCAGGTGCTGCACTCTTTGTGCAGAAACGAGCGAGATTTAGTCGCTCGTAACAGCCAAGAAATAATACCAATAATACCTTGAAATTGTCTTTTTTTAATATCTTGGCAAAAAATGATTTTCACTATATGTAAGTTCATTTGGATATTATTTTTCGAAATCCATTCGTTCAAATAATAAAATGGTGGCAAACAACAAATTATTGATTTTATTATTGTACTAAATAGCTTCATTAAAATAAAAAATAATATCCAAATTTACTTACAGTGAAAAATAATTTTTTTCCAAGTTATTAAAAAAATAAAATTAGATATTATTGTTTGCACCTCGGCGTGCAGACATCTTGGATTTCCCCCACCCAACCTGGGCGGGAAATCTTAAATATTCAAAAAATGCTATTAAGTATTTTTTTTTTTTTTAATTAAGATAGAACAGAAATCCATTTTATCATGAATAATTTTATGCAAAATGAGCATGAAAAATATTCAAAATTAAAAAATAGACTTCTAGACCACCTCACTTTTCGGCTCATTAGAGACAAAAATAACCAATTGAAAAAAGAGGGAGAAAAGGAGAAAAAGTCAACCAAAAATACCAACCTCTCACTTTTTCTTTTATCCGTCTTTTTTATTTAAAGTTCGGATTTAAGAGTGTGTTTAGTAAAAAAGGTGCAGTGGAAAATTAATTTAATCTCTAAGCAAAATTTCCAGTTTTCTAAGCTAACATTTTCAAAGTATTAAAAATAAATCAAAATTCCTATTTATTTATCTTTTTCCCCCTTTTTCTCGTTTTCAACTTAAATGCGAAATGAGTTATAAGAATCCAGTAAAAAAATTCAACTATATTTATTGAAAATTCATTCTTTTTGATGAAAAAGTTTACTATTATATTGTTGGTTGAGTATTCATCTTTTTTGGTTGAAAATTTAATTATTTGGTTGAAAATTTAATTCTTTTGTTACAAATTCTCACTTTTTATTTGAAAATTCAACTATTCGGTAAAAATTGACATTTTTGTTGAAAATTCATATTTTAGAATTATAAATTCAACTACTTGGCTAAAAGTTGAACTATATTGTTAAAAAAATCCTGTTTCGGTTGAAGCTTCATCAGTTTGGTTGAAAATTCAT
Organism: Andricus curvator; assembly: GCA_932195095.1. Taxonomy (NCBI): domain Eukaryota; kingdom Metazoa; phylum Arthropoda; class Insecta; order Hymenoptera; family Cynipidae; genus Andricus; species Andricus curvator. The sequence goes on from CAKNYM010049878.1 coordinate 161,949, forward strand.
CCCTTGGTTTAAAATTTTGTTTGTTAAAAATTAATTGTTTTTACTAAAATTTTAACTATTTCAGTTGAAGATTCATCATATACGTTGAAAATTAATTTTTTTGGTTGAAAATGTAACTATTTTCTTGAAAATTCATCTTTTTTAATGAATTTACTATTCTTTATTTAAAATACAAATATTTTTTGTTTAAATATTTTATGTTACATTTGTATTTGAAAATTCATCTTTTATAGTTGGAAATGAACTTTTTTCTTGACAATTCATATTTTCGGGTTCAAAAATAAACTGTTTTGTAGAAAATTCATCAATTGACTTTTGAAAATTCAACAATTTGGTATAACATTTTTTTTACCTTTTTGAACAAAAAATCTGTTTTGATAAAAAAGTCAATTATTTTGTTGAAAAATCGTGCTTTTGGTTTGAAAATTCATCTCTTTCGGTAGAAATTAATTCTTTTTTGGATAAAAATGCAATTCGTTGAAAACTAATCTGTTTTGGTTGAGGATTCAAATATTTTGTCGAAATTTCGTCTTTTTTGTTGAATTCAACTGTTTTTTATTTAACACTTAACTTGCTTTAAAGTTGAAAATTTAAGTGCTTTGTAGAAAATTCGTCTTTTTGATGAAAAATCATATTTTTGGATTCAAAACCAAAACCATTAATCTTCTTGATGGAAAATTAATCTTTTTGGTTGAAAATTTAATTATTTTGTTACAAATTTATGATTTTTGGATGAAAATTTAACTATGTACTTGGCTGAAAGTTGATTTACTTTGTTAAAAATTAATTTTGTTCAGATTCAACTTTTTTGTTGAACATTTTATTTTGTTAACAATTAAACTATTTTGTTGAGAAATCGTCCCTTTCGCTAAAAAATTCAACTATTTGGTTTAAAATTCATTTTTGTAGATTTAAAATTCAACTTTGTGATTAAAAGTTCAATTAGTTGGTTGAAAATTTAATTATTTTGTTAAAAATTCAATTATTTTGTTAAAAAGTCAACAATTTTGTTATAAATTCTCACTTTTTATTTGAAAATTCAATTATTCGGTAAAAAATTGAAATTTTTGTTGAAAATTCATATTTTAGAATTACAAATTCAACTAATTGGCTAAAAGTTTAACTATATTGTTAAAAATCCTGTTTCGTTTGAAGCTTCATCAGTTTAGTTGCAAATTCATCCTTTGGTAAAAAATTTTGTTTGTTAAAAATTAGTAGTTTTTACTGAAAGTTTAACTATTTCAGTTGAAGATTCATAATTTAAGTTGAAAATTAATTTCTTTGATTGAAAATGAAACTATTTTCTTTAAAATTCATCTTTTGGGACGAATTTACTATTCTTTATTTAAAATAAAAATATTTTTTGTTTAAATATTATATGTTACATTTGTCTTTAAGAATTCATCTTTTATGGTTGAAAATGAACTTTTTTCTTGACAATTCATATTTTCGGGTTCAAAAATAAACTGTTTTGTAGAAAATTCATCAATTGACTTTTGAAAATTCAACAATTTGGTTGATTTTTTTTACCTTTTTGAATAAAAAATTCTTTTTTGATAAAAAAGTCAATTATTTTGTTAAAAAATCGTGCTTTTGGTTTGAAAATTTATCTCTGTCGGTAAAAATTAATTCTTTTTTGAATAAAAATGCAATTCGTTGAAAACTAATCTGTTGAGGATTCAAATATTTTGTCGAAATTTCCTCTGTTTTGTTGAATTCAACTGTTTTTTATTTAACACTTAACTTGCTTTAAAGTTGAAAATTTAAGTGCTTTGTAGAAAATTCGTCTTTTTGTTGAAAAATTATATTTTTGGGTTAAAAACTAAAACCATTAATCCTCTTGATGGAAAATGAATCTTGTTGGTTGGAAATTTAATTATTTTGTTACAAATTTATGATTTTTGGATGAAAATTCAACTACGTACTTGGCTGAAAGTTGATTTACTTTGTTAAAAATTAATTTTTTTCAGATTCAACTATTTTGTTGAAAAATCGTCCCTTTCGCTATAAAATTCAACTATTTGGTTGAAAATTCATTTTTGTGGATTTGAAATTCCACTTCGTGATTAAAAGTGCAATTATTTTGTTGAAAATTTAATTATTTTGTTAAAAATTCAACTATTTTGTTAAAAAGTCATATTTTGGCGAATTTTCAACTGTTTTGTTGAAACCCCCGAAATGAAAATGAATAAAAAAATATAGACTAATCAAATACTCACTGGTCATTGTAATTTATATTTATTTACGTAATACTGCAAACTCTAAAAACAAGAGTATATAAGTACATAAAAACAAAAAACATCAACCATCAATCTTTCCGTAATAAAATCTGTAATACCATTCAACAAGATGCAGACACGTATCTAACAAAATCAGCAATAAAGATGCAACTCGAAAGACTAGCTAAATATTTACATTCACTCAAGACCGAACTCGTGAAATTCTACTAAATATTTCTCTCATTCCGCGATTCACTTTGTGACATTCCAACTTATTTTAGTGTGACGTATTTTCTTAATATTATAAACATAAACTAACAATAAATACTTTTTATAAAACCTACTTACGTTGATTTAAATTCCTGAGCATTATGATTTGTAAATTGTTAACACGGTGTGGAGAAAATAAAATTTTCTTTGTCGTCTACAACAACAATAAAAACTGGCACTGTACCAGAAACGAATGGAAGAACACAAAAAGGGCATTTTAATAATAAGTACATCCCAGAAACCTACCAGGTTTTAAAAAATTTCAATAACAAAATTTAATTAAATATAAATACTGTGAGTCCCGAGTCTAATCAAAGATTTCAATATAAGTCCCACAAATGCACTAAAAATGGTTTAACATATCATAACAACAAAAAAGATGGCCCTTCACTACTCAAAAAAAAAAAGTTTCATGAATTTAAAATTCAACAGATATGTACAATACGTTTACAAATTAAGGTGATGCAATTTTAGACTTAAAGCTTTGTGCTAGATTTGTCGGACTTATTTGAATCGACCGAAAATTCGTATTTTCTCGACATTTCGTATGGAGAAATGGGTTCTTGTATTCCTCTGTCGCGCATACGATTAGCTATCACAGGGAAAAATAAATCTGGATCCTTCACCTCATCATCTCTACCACAGACCATTATTCCAATCCAACTGACGAGCAGTCCCACCACGAACGTGATGGCGAATCCAATTGGACAGTACCACATGTACGAAATCCGATAGAGGTAGAAATAAGAAGACTCTTCGTTTCTGAAACGCGAAATAAAAGAAAATTACTCACGCTGTAAAAAAATAACTAAAAACTTCCTCAATAACAATTCAGGGTGGCCGCTAAAATGCACGAAAAAAATTGCCGATCATTTAGGGGGGTTTTCTCGGCCTACACAAATTTTTCCCGCTTATTTAAATTCAAAATACAAGCTTTTAAAGATCAGGGTTGCTACAGGTCAGGGAACTCTGAAAAGTCAGGGAACGTCAGGGAAAACCTGAAAGAGTCATGAAATTTTCGATAACCTGAAGTTGAAGTTTATAAAATTCTGTATGACTGTTGTCCAGACTTCACACTCTTTCCTCTTTTTAAAAAAACTCCTCTTTGTCCCCTGCTTTCAAGAAACTTCCCCTTTTTCTCCTTTTTTTGCTTAAATGCGAACTGAATTAATAGAACCGAATAAGAAAATCCAACTATTTTTGGCTGAAAGTTAATTCTTTTTGATTTTAAATGTCTACAATTATATTTTTGGTTCCGAATTCATCTCTTTCGGTTAAAAATACTACTATTTGGATGGAAATTTAATTATGTTGTTGAAAGTTAAGCTATTTTGTTGAAAAGCCTTTTTTTTCGTCAAAAATTCAACTAAAAATTTAAAATTGAACTACTCGCTGAACCTTGATCATTTTTGGTTAATAATTCAACTGTTTTGTTAAAAATTAATATGTTTTTAATTGAGGATTCAACTATTTTGTTGAAAATTCGTCTTCTTTGGTTGAATTCAACTGTTTTTAATTTAAAATTAAAATCTTTTGTGCTTGTAATATCAACTATTACATTTTTCGTTAAGAATTAATCTTTTTTTATTGAAAATTCAACTACTTGGTTAAAAGTTGTACTACTTTGTTAAAAATCATTTTATTGGTTGAAGAATGAACTATTTTGCTGAAAAAACTTTTTTTCGTAGATAATTAATTTTTTTAACTGAAATTTTAACTATAACATTTTTGGTTGAAAATTGATTGTTTTTAGTTGAACTATTAAAATTTTCATTGACATTTCATCTTTTTTGGTTGAAAATTCAACTATTTGGTTGAAAGTTGAATGACATTGTTGAAAATTCATTTCATTGGTTGAAGATTGAACTATTTTGTTGACAAATGTTTAGTTTTTTGTTGAAAATAATTTTTTTTTAACTGAAAATTTAATTATTTGGTGGAAAATTCAATTATTTTGTTGAAGATTCGGCTATTTCATTTCTCGTTTAAAATTTAACTTTTTCATTGAAAATTCAACTAGTTGATTGAAAAATAAGCTCCTCTGTGAAAAATTCATTTAATGATTTTGTTGGAGTCATATTTTTTGGTTGAAAATTCAACTACTAGGTTGAAAGTTGAACTACTTTGTTCAAAATTAATTTTATTGGTTGAAGATTGAACTATTTTGTTGAAAATTCGTTTTTTTTTCATTGATATTACATTTTTTTTAATGAAATTTTAACTATTCCATTTTTAGGTGAAAATTGTTCGTTTTTAGTTTAAAATTCAACTATTAAATTTTTCATTGACATTTCATCTATTTTTGGTTGAAAATTCAACTATTTGGTTGAAAGTTGAATCACTTTGTTAGGAAATTAATTTTTTTGTTTGTTAAAGCTTCATAATTTTGCTTTAAAATTCATCTCTTCGTCTCAAAATCTGATTGGTTTGTTTAATAATAATTTTTCTGTGGAAAATTCATTTTTTGTAAATTGAAAGTTCAACTATGCACCATTTTTGGTTGCAAATTTATTTGAAAATTTAACTATTTGGTTGAAAATTCAGCTATTTCATTTCTCGCTGATAATTTAACTTTTTTATTAAGATTCAACTACTTTGTTCAAAATTAATTTTATTGGTTGAAGATTGAACTATTTTGTTGAAGATTCGTTTTTTTCGTTGATATTACATTTTTTAAACTGAAATTTTAACTATTCCCTTTTTGGTTGAAAATTGTTCATTTTTAGTTGACAATTCCACTATTAAATTTTTAATTGAGATTTCATCTTTTTTGGTTGAAAATTCAACTATTTGGTTGAAAGTTGAATGACTTTGTTAAAAAACATTTTGTTGGTTGAAGTTTGAACTATTTTGTTAAAAAACATTTTGTTTTTTTGTTGAAAATAAATTTTTAAACTGAAAAATTAACTTTTTTTATTCTCTTCTGACTGAAAAATCTTTCTTGGTTGAAATTCCAACTCTCATGTTGAAAATTCATCTTTTTGGTTTGAAAATGAATCTCCTTCGGTAGAGTTTTATCTTTTTTGGTTAAAAATTATGTTTTGGTTAAGAATTCAATTATTTTGTTGCAAAATCGTATTTTATGATTAAAATCAACTGTTTTCGATTTAAATTTAAAATCTGTTTTGGGTAAAATATTAACTATTATATTTTTCGTTGAGAATTTATCTTTTTTGGTTGAAAATTCAACTGCTTGGTTGAAAAATGAGCTCATTTGTTAAAAATTTATTTTTTGTTTGTTAAAAACTCATCATTTTAGTTTAAAAATCATTTCTTTGATTGAAAAATTAAATGTTTTGTTGAAAACTATTTTTTAATGTATTTTTTAACTGAAAGTTCAACTATTCCACTTTTAATTGAAAATTTATTTAAAAATTGAACTATTTGGTTGAAAACTCAACTATTTCGTTGCAAAATCGTCCTTTTGGATTAAAAATTCACCTTGTTTGGCTGGAAGTTAACTTTTTATGCATCGAGAGTATTTTGAGAGTATTTCTGATCGAGAGTAGGTAAACATGATTTTTTGAATAAAATTAAAAATTTCCATATGTAAAAAACAATTTAACAATTATTAATTTGAAACGATTTTAAATTAAAATAATTTAACTTCTAATTTAAAAAAGGTTTAGTTAAAAAAAATGTATTGCTTTAATTTTTAATGTTATAACTTAAAACTGCTTAAAATGACATAATTCTGAACATTTACAAATTTATTGATTGACTCATTAATTTAAAGCACTGAAGATGATAGCGTGGATTTATATTTTTTAAGGCCGCGGCTACATATACCGAAATTTTTGTACAAATAGACGCATTTTTTCGTTACGTGTAGAAACTTTCATTTCTTAACCAGAAACCTTTGAACTGTTTAATTTATAGAAGTTTAAAATTTAAAGTTTTCCAGTTTAGCGGCATTTAATTTAAAATTTACTTGAGAAGTGTTGAAAGCTTCCAGTTTACACACGTAAATTATTAACCATTTTACTTAAACATTTCTAAACAAACATTTTTTAAGCTTCAATGATAAAAGTATAAAATTCAAGAGTTCTTTTTGAGTGTTTTCATTTGCAGTTAAATTTTGATTACTTCAAATAAAAAAGTTTTGTGGCTGTAAGAGCTCGAATTTTTTAATTTCAATATCCGTGAAAAATTTCTTCAACCCCGGAAAAAACGGGAAATCCCGGGCATTTTTTTTGTCGAATTAAAACGGCTACCCTGATAATTTTCATAAAGTAATCCTGTTTAAAAAATAAAATCTTACCTAGTTAATGCAGCAACATTTTGAAGCATATTCGAAATATCCGAAATTACTTCTTTAGTGTCACATCCATAAGTAGAGACTGGTAAAGTTGGAGGCGCTGGTCTTGGTTGTCCAAAAGCGATCCAAAATGAAAATACTAAAGCTGTCATAACACCGGTAATCGCACCGCGTTGACTGGCTGATTCGCAAAGCATGCCTAAAGTGAAGATTCCCAACAATGGACCACCGACGACACCAAAAATTGTTAAACTAGCCTGCAACAAAAAAAAAACATTTTTATTCAACAATACTTTTTAAATAAATGGCCTCAATTCAGGAAAAACATTAAAGAAATGTTTCATACTCCTCCTATTCCCCTCTTTTCCCATTTTTTAAAGAATTCCTCTTTTTCCCCCTGTTTTCGAAAAAACTTCCCTTTTTCTCGTTTTTCCGCTTGCATGCGAAATTAATAGAATCCAACTATTTTTTCCTGGAAATTAATTCTTTTTAGTTTGAAAAGTCTGTAATTATATTTGTTGTTCAGAATTTATCTCTTTTGGTTAAAAATACTACTATTTGGTTAAAAATTTAATTATGTTGTTGAAAGTTCAACTATTTTGTTAAAAAGTCATCTTTTTTGGTGCCAAAATTAAACTAAAAATTCAAAATTGAACAACTCCATTTTTGGTTGAAAATTCATATTTTCTAGTTGAGAACTCAACTAATTAATTAAAAATTCAACTATTTTCTTGAACATTTGTGTATTTTGTTTAAAATTTTATTCTTTTGTTGAAAACTCAACTATTTTATTAAGAAGTCTTTTTATTTGGTTAAAAAAATCAACTGTTTTGTTAAAAATTCGTCTTTTTGGAGAGAAAATTCATCCTTTTTGGTATAAAATTCAACTATTTGGTTGACAATTAACTTTTTGGATTTAAAATTTTCCAAATAGTGTTATTGTTCTGTTAGTCTTCATTGTTTGTTGCAAAGTCTACTATTATATTTTTAGTTCAGAATTCATCTCTTTTGATTAAAAATTCTACTGTTTGTTTGAAAATTTATGTATTTTGTTGAAAATTTTATTATTTTGTTGAAAACTCAACTATTTTATTAAAAAATCTTTTTCTTTAGTCGAAAAAAATCAACTGTTTTGTTAAAAATTCGTCTTTTTGGAGAGAAAAGTCGTCCTTTTTGGTATAAAATTCAACTATTTGGCTTGAAAATTTTCTAAATAGTGTTACTGTACTTTTAGTCTTCAGTTTTTGGTTGCAAAGTCCACTATTATATTTTTCGATCAGAATTCATCTCTTTTGGTTGAAAATTCCACTATTTGGTTGAAAATTTAATTATTTTGTTGGAAATTAAACTATTTTGTTAGAAAATCATATTTTGTGGTAGAAAGTTCAAATATCTTCTGAAAAATTAATCTTTTTGGTTAAAAAATTCAATTATTTGATTAAAAATTCTAATATTTTGTTGAAAATTCGTCTCTTTTGCTGGAAAGTTCAACTATTTGGTTTAAAATTCACCTTTTTTGGTTGAAAATTAACTTTTTTGTTGAAAATTAATTTCTGTTGATAGAAAATCTTTTTTGGGAGAAAATTCAACTATCTTCTGAAAAATTCATCTTTTTGGTTAAAAAATGCAATTATTTGGTTAAAAAATGTAATATTTTGTTGAAAATTCGTCTGTTTTGTTTCAAAGTTCAACTATTTGGTTGAACATTCATCCCTTTTGATAGAAAAGCTTTTTTGGTTAAAAATTAATAATTTTGTATTAAATTCAATTTTTTTTCATTTAAAATTAAAATCATGTTTTCTAAAATATCAACTATTATATTTTTCGTTCAGAATTCATCTTTTTTGTTTGAAAATTGAACTACTTTGTTGAAAGTTGAACTACTTTGTTACAAATTCATTTTTTTGGTTGAAGATTCAACTCTTTGATTGAAAATTCAGGTATTTTGTAAAAATTCGTCTTTCTCGTTAAATTCAATTCATTTTTATTTTTGAATAAATTTTGGTTCAAATATCAAACTATTCTATGTTTTGTTGAAAATTCACCTTTTTGGTATAAAAGTCTTTCTTGGTTGAAAATGAACTTTTTTGTTGAAAATTCTACTTTTCTGTACTTATACTACTTTTCTGGTTGAAAAGTTTACTGTCTTCCAAAAAAATTGGTTCAATTGACTTGAAAATTCAACTATTTGGTTGAAGTTTAATCTTTTTTGTTTAAAAATTCGACCGCATGGTGGACAACTGATCTATTTGACTTCTTAGTTTCAAAGCTCAACTCTTTTGGTGAAAATTAAACTCTATTGGTAGAAAATCTTTTTTCGTTGATAATTAATACTTTTTTTGTTGAAATTTCCACTACTTGGTTGAAATTTGAACTACTTTCTTAAAAATTCATTTTTTGATTGAAGATTCATCTCTTGGTTTTACATTTAATTTTTTTCATGGAAATTAGTTTTTTTCTTGAAAATTAATCTTCTTTGGTTGAATTCAACGGTTTTTGCTTGAAATATCATCTATTTTAATTTTCTTAAGAATTCATTTTTTAGGTAGAAAACTCGTCTTTATTGGTTGAAAACGAACTTTTTCGTTGAAAATTCATCCTTTCGTGTTTCAAAGTCAACGACTTTCTGAAATATTTGACTTTTTAACTTGAAAACTCAACTCTTTGAGTGAAAATTCACATATTTTGGTAGAAAATATTTTCCGGATGATAATTCAACTTTTTTGTTGTTGAAAATGCAATATATTTTCGACATGAAATCTTAAGAATTTAAAGCATTTCATATTGAATTCAATATGGTATTCACATTAATTTTATTTAAAAGAATTTATTCCCCTATTATTTCCCTATTTTAGTCTAATTGAAACACATTAGAAATTTAAACTCTTAAAAATCTGGATGCTTTGAATATGAAATAAAAGTTTCTGGGCCTTCATATAAAAATTCCAGATAATTAATGATGAAATATAAAATACTCACTTGAAGGACTCCTCCCAAATATTGAGCCAGGAAAGCTACAGCGATGCAGAGAAGTCCGAAGATGAAGGCAAGAATTTTTCCAGTGTAGAGGGACATCGAATCCGGAAATTCCTTGTCCTTGATTTTTCTATAAAGTGGTTTAATATAATCTTCTAAACTAACTGCGGACAAGGAGTTCAAAGCTGCGGAAATCGAACTTAATCCCGCACTGAAGATACCTAAAAGAAATTACAAATTAAAAACAATAGCAAATTTGAAAAATGTCGGACAACTCTAATGAAAACATTTCTTTACAATCTCATTTTAACGTTTAAATTTTAATCCTGGGTTATGAATCACTAATTAGATAGCGAAGTTAACAACAATGTTTTGAATATATTTAAAAATATTGATTTAAAATATAAATTATTATAAAGTAGGTATTCAAAATAGTTTTAGAAAGAAAATACAATATATTTAAAAAAGGAAAATCATTCCTGTTTCCAAAACAATTGATTATTAAGCTATTTTAAATTATTAAATTAAAATGATGGAAATTCGAAGATAAAACTTTTGTATCTTACGATAAAATTGTTTTTAGAGATACAAAATATATTTGTAATTTCAAATCATCAAACTAATTGTCTTTAAATACATAGATTAATGATACAATCTTAGGAAAGTATTCAAATATTTATGTATGTCTATGTTTATGAATTTTATTTTTCTGTCGATAAAATTTTATATGAGAAACTATAATTGAGTATTTTTGACCAGTTTGCCGAGGTCAGAGAAAACTTGACGATCAGGGAAAAGTCAAGAATTTTGGAAAAAATCTTGCTATTCTGATCTCTGAATATGAAATATTGATCAGGATAAAATTAAGGAATTTTCAAAATCAAGTTTTGCGGTTACCCTGATATAATATTCTTGTTAGTGACTTATTTATCTTGCATTTCTATTTCTATTTATTTTGCAATTACTTCCTCCTGACGATTATATTTTTTCTTAAGAATTTTATTATTTGTTTGAAAATTCAACAATTTTGTTAAAAATTCACCCTTTTTGGTTACAAATTCTACTATTTTGTTGAAAAATTAACTTTTTATTGAAAATTTAACTATATTTTTGAAAATTCGTCTTTTTGGTTTAAAAATTCATCTATTTTATTAGAAATCTCATTATTTTTGGATAACATTGCAAATATTTTGTTAAAAATTCGGCTTTTTTGAATAAATTCAACTGTTTTTGATTAAAAATTACAATATTTTTTGGTTGAAATATCTACTATTACATTATTAACTGAAAATTTAATTATCCCAATTGAAGATTCATCATTTTAGTTGAAAATTTACTTCTTTGGTTGCATATTTCACTATTTTGTTGAAAATTCCTTTTTTATTTGTTGAAAATGACCCTTTTTGGTTAAACATTCAACAACTTCGTTGAAAACTTATTTTTTTATTAATATATCAACTGTTTTTGGTTGAAGTTTAATCTTTTTTTTAAGAATTCGACCATAAGGATGAAAATTTATCCATTTGGTTAAAATTTCTATTATTTTGTTACAAATTATATTATTTTGTTGAAAATTCGTCCGTTTCGCTTGAAAGTTTAACTAATTGATTGTAGATGCAACTCTTTGGTTAATATATTTTTTTTAATTTAACTACTTGGTCAAAAATTCATCTTTGTAGGTTTAAAATTCAACTATGTGATTAAGACTTCAACAACTTTTTTTAAAATTCGTCTTTTTGGATAGAAAATCAATCTTTTTTGGTTGAAATATCAACTATTATTTTTTTCGTTAAGAATTAATTCTTTTTTTATTGAAAATTCAACAATTTTGTTAAAAAGTCACCCTTTTTGGTTACAAATTCTACTATTTTGTTGAAAATGAACTTTTTATTGAAAATTTAACTATTTTTTTGAAAATTCGTCTTTTTGGTTTAAAAATTCATCTATTTTATTAGAAATCTCATCATTTTTGGATAACAATGCAATTATTTTGTTAAAAATTCGGCTTTTTTTAATATATTCAACTGTTTTTGATTAAAAATTACAATATTTTTTGGTTGAAATATCTACTATTACATTATTAATTGAAAATTCATCTTTTTTCGTTGAAAATTGATCTACTTGGTTGGAGGGTTGAAACACATTAACTGAAAATTTAATTATCGCAATTGAAGTTTCATCATTTTAGTTGAAAATTTACTTCTTTGGTTGCAAATTTCACTATTTTGTTGGAAATTCGTTTTTTATTTGATGAAAATGACCTTTTTTGGTTAAAAATTCAACTATTTCGTTGAAAACTTTTTTTTCTTTTCTGTTAATATATCAACTGTTTTTGGTTGAAGTTTAATTTTTTTTAATTCGACCATAAGGATGAAAATTCATCCATTTGGTTAAAATTTCTATTATTTTGTTACAAATTCTATTATTTTGTTGAAAATTCGTCCGTTTCGCTTGACAGTTTAACTATTTGATTGTAGATGCAACTCTTCGGTTAATATTTTTTTTTAAATTTAACTACTTGGTCAAAAATTCATCTTTGTAGGTTGAAAAATCAACTATGTGATTAAGACTTCAACAACTTTTTTTAAAATTCGTCTTTTTGGATAGAAAATCAATCTTTTTTGGTTGAAATATCAACTATTATTTTTTTCGTTAAGAATCAATTCTTTTTTTACTGAAAAATCAACTATTTGTTTGAAAATTCAATTGTTTTTGGTTGAAATTTAATCTTTATCGATTAAAAATTTGATTATTTGGTTGAAAAATCAACTATTTGGTGAAAATTTCCATTATACTATCGAAAATGCGTACCTTTTGCTTGAAAGTTTAACTATTTGATTGTACATGCAACTGTTTGGTTGATAATTCATTTTTTTGTAATCCGACTATTTGGTTGAAAATTCAACTGTCTTACAAAATTCAATTTTTTGGTTGAAAATGTAACGGTTTTTGGCTGAAGTATAATTGTGTTTGTTTGAAAATTCCACCATTTGGTTGAAAATTCATCTTTGTAGGTTGAAATTTCAACAATTTGGTTACAAATTCAACTATTTCGTTGAAAATTTAATTACTTTGTTGAAAAATGTACTATTTTCGCAGTCATCTTTTTTGGCCGAAAATTTAACTTTTTTGCTGAAAATTCATCCTTTTTGATTGAAAATTCATCTTTTATTGTATAAAGTCATCTTTCTTGGTTGAAATAAATAAATTCGAAAGGTTAAAATTTCAATCTGAAATTTGATTATTTTATTCCGTCTATGAAAGATTAAAATGCGTGTCTTTGAATATTAGTGGTGAGGGAAAATGAAAAATTGGTCAAGGAAAAATCAGGAAAAAATTAAGAAATTTTGAAAATAAAGTTTTTCGGCCACCCTGTTTACATGGAATTTTAATATTAAATACTCATTGAAAGAAAAATTAAAAAGAATAAAAATAGAAGCCAATGCTTAAATTTTGAAATAGAATATTTCATCAAATTTACTCTACTGAAAAATTTCTGATCCATTGATAATTTCTGATCGAGAGTAGGTAAACATGATTTTTTTGAATAAATAAGAAAAAAGAAATTACCCGCAACGAAGAGACCAGGAACTCCAGGCAAATGGGATAAAGTATCCATGACGTATAGGGGCATCAGCATATCATAAAGTGATATTCTGCCCTCTTCTACTGGATCACAATTATAGTACTTGGAGTATATCGCTAATCCAGAAAAACTGGTCATAATAGAAAGAGCAGTCAGAATTGGCCAATTTAACCACAATGCCAGTCTCGCTGATCTCAAACTCCTACAAATAAAAAAAGTAAAATATTATTAAAATCAGTTTAATAATTTTAAAAAACTATATATATATATATAATAAAATTAAAAATTATTATAATAATATAATAATCCTTTTATAAGAAACTATGTAGTTTTTAAATAATTTTCAATGCTATTTTAATTATTTCTGCCCGAGAAAACATCAAATTTGTTGAATAAATTATTTTTATATGCTTTAAATCGTTGTCATTATCAAGAATATTTCCCGTTCTAAAAATTCCTTCATTAATGATTAAATCGTGATACTTATTATAAGTATAATTAAATGTTTCTGTCCAAGATTTGTTATTTCATCCTCACTATAATTAATGGTTTGAATGTACATTGGAAACAATACTTTTCAATGCTCTCAAACTCAAATTAAAAATAGTTCAAATTTTAAATATCAAAAGTAGAAATCCCTTGAAATAAAATTTAATTTATTCGCTAAAGTTCTGTAGAAATTCGTTAAAATCGCTTGAAATCGTATAAATCCATTAAAATAATAAAAAATGATATGCAATTCCTTGGATATAAATCAAATTAAAATTATTCATTAAATTTACCTAAAAAAATTCTTTAAAAGAAAATGCATGAGCGCGAAGCAAGCATTCACGTCCCTGGATTTTTATTTTCTAATATTAAAAACGTAACATATTTAAAACCCCATAAAACAAATATTTTAATATTAGGAGTTCTATTTTTTTCAAACTAAATGTCTTGAAATTCTTTGGAATCTTTTAAAACCATTTAAAATCTTTAAAGTCCTTTGAAATTTTTCAAATTCCTTCATATCCCTTGGAACTGTTGAAATTCGTAGAAATCCCTTAAAATAAAATTTAATTTATTCCCTAATGTGCTCTAAAAATTCGTTAAAATCCCTTAAAATCGTAAAAATAAATTAAAATAAGTAGACATCATGTGAAATTCCTTGGATATAATTAAAATTATTCATTAAATTAATCTAAATTGAACAGTTTTTAATTTCGAACATTTACAATTAAAAAATGCGCAAATCTGAAGCTTTACAATAAAAATTCTGTAATTCTAATGAATTACATCCGAAATTTCTTCATTTTGGAAGAATTAGAACTTAAAACTTGCCTTTTGATCTTCAAAATTATCAAAATTTAAGAATTTTTATTTATACCTCTTTAAAGTTTAAGAATTTAAAATTGTAGAAATTTTAATTTTAAACGTTTAAAATTGAAGAGTTTTTAATTTAAAAAATTTACAATTAAGAATTCTGCAAATTTGAAGTTTTACCATTTAAAATTCTGTAATTCTAATGATATACATTGGAAATTTCTTCAATTTAAAAGATTAGGAATTGAAACCTTGACTTTTCAATTGCAACTCTTTAAAATTGTAGAACTTTGAATTGAAAATCTTTAAAGTTGAAGAGTTTTTAATTAAAAACTTTTTTATTAAAAATTATGCAAGCTTGAAGTTATTTATAAAATTAAAAATTCTGTAATTTTGATGATTTAATTCAAAACTTCTTCAATTTTGAAGATTTAGATTTGGAAACTTCACTTTTGATGTTTATTATCATCAAAATTTAGGAATTTTTATTTATACACCTTTAAAATTTACGAATTTTCAATTGAAACTCTTGAAAATTGTACAACTTGGAATTGTTAATGTTTAAAATAAAAGAAATCTTAATTTTTAAAATTTACAAATAAAAATAATGTAAGTTTTACAATTAAAAATTATGTAATTTTGATGATTTACATTCGAAATTTCTTCATTTTGGAATATTTAGAATTTGAAACTTGACTTTTGATCTTCAAAATTATCAGAATTTAAAATTGTAACTCTTAAAAATTGTAGAAATTGTAATTGTAAACGTTTGAAATTGAAGAGTTTTTAATTTGAAAAATTTACAATTAGAATTCTACAAGTTTAAAGTTTTACCATTTAAAATGATGTAATTCTAATGATTTACATTTTAAATTTCTTCAATTTAAAAGATTAAGAATTAAAAACTTGACTTTTGATCTTCAAAATCATCAAAATTTAAGAATTTTTATTTTTATGTCTTTAAAATTTAAGAATTTACAATTGTAACTATCCACATTTTAGAAATTTTGATTATAAATGTTTAAAATTAAAGAGCTTCTAATTTAAAAAAAAAAAATATACTACTTAAAATATGCAAGTTTTAAGTTTTACAATTAAAAATTGTGTAATTTTGATGATTTACATTCGAATATTCTTCATTATGAAAGATTTAGAACTTGAAACTTGACTTTTGATATTCAAAACCATAAAAATTGAAGAATTTTTATTTTTAAGTTTTTAAAATATAAGAACTTACAATTGTAACTCTTAAAAATTGTAGAAATTTTAATTATATATGTTTAAAATTGAACAGATTTTAATTTAAAAAATTTACTATGAAAAATTATTCAAGACTGAATATCACTGTTTTATCACTTGAAATTCTGTATTTCTAATGATTTACATTCAAAATTTCTTGAATTTAAAACTTGACTTTTGATCTTAAAAATCATCCAAACTTAAAAATGTTTATTTATACATATTTAAAAATGAAAAAATTACAATGGTAACGCTTAAAAATTGTAGAACTTTCAGCTATTAATGTTTAAAATTGGAGAGTTTTCAATTGTAACTCTTAGAAATTGAAAAAGATGTTGAAAATTTCAGGATTTTAAACTATAATTCATTTTGAAAATAGATGTCTTTGCATCCAAATTTAGGAATTTTTATTTATACATCTTTAAAATTTTAGAATTTTTAATATTTCAAATTTGCAGTTAAAACTTATGCAAGTTTGAAGTTTTAAATTAAAAAACATGGACATTTTTTAAATTTAAAATAGGTGCTCCATTAACTAAATAAAAAAATGTTTGTCGATATTTAAACAAATTCTAACTATATCAAGAAGGTTTTTTTCTAAAATATGATTTTATATTATTATTTGGTATCAAAAATTGTAAACATAGATAAATCACAATAATTTTTACAAAAATGAAAATATTTGTAATTTTTCAAAATTTAAAAACTTTCAACCCCTCTGTGGTGGCTAAAAGTGATATCCAAAAAATTTTAAAATAAGCCACAGGGGTTATTCTGAAACTTACTAGAAGTTATTTTTCTTCGTAGAGTAAAAACGTCGTATTTATAGTGAGAAAATCAGATTAATTAATTAATTTAATTTACTTATTATTATTTATTAATTTCAATTATTGATTAGTAATTAAAACATATTTGATTGTTATTTAACTATTAGATTAACGTACCTCACTGTCAGTAATCTTTGCACCTGGACTTGATTCACACCATAAAGAGACAAGAATGTGAAGAGCCCACCGATAACTAAAGACCAATACGTGTGTCTAACAGTCGGATCCCAAGAAATGCTAAAAAACAATTTAATTTATATATTAAAAAGAGTAGTTTTTGCGAATATTTTTTTTTATATCAAAGAACAAGGGCGAATCCAGAGAGTGGCGATAAAGCCCCCCCCCCCCACGAAATTTAAGAAACCAAATTTTTAATTTTAAAATTTGTATATCAGGTACATAAAGTACTTAAGGCCTCTTAATTTCCTTGACAAATTTGAGCCCCCTAATTATCAGACCTTATTTGTAGTTTCTTTTTTTTTTTTTTTTTTTTAACCCCCTTCCACCAACCACCTATCACACGCTATTTTTCCGACTAAATTTTTTTCGTGAATTTATATAGCGGTCATCCAGAAATAATGTAAGACGATTTGGGGGGGGGGGGGGGGGATTCACAACAAAAAATGTAATAGCTGATATTTTGACCCACGAAAGATTGTAATTTTAAATCAAAAGCAGCTGAAATCAGCCAAAAGAGACGAATTTTTAAAAGAATACTTGAATCCTCAAAAAAGAAAGATTGTTCAGTCAATAAAGAAAAGAATTCATCCAAAATGTAGAATTTTCAAGTCAAAAAAGATCAATTTTCAACGAAGGAGATTAATTTTCTACTATAAAAGACAAATTCTCAAAAAAATACATAAATTTTGAACCAGACAGTGCAATTTCCAAGCTAAAAAGACGAGCTTTCTAAAAAACGATTGAATTTTCAATTAAATAATTACATTTTTAACCAAAAAGATTGATTTTCTACTAAAAAAGACCAATTCTGAACAAAATAGATACATTTTTAACTGAACAGTTGCATTTTCAACCAAGAAGATTATTTTTTTACCAAATAGTAGAATTTTCAATTAAGAAGATTTATTTTCTACCAAAAAAGACGATTTTTCAACAAATTACATAAATTGTGAATCAAATAGTTGCATTTTTAAACTAAAAAGATTCATTTTTAACCAAAAATGGAATAGCCCAACTTTCATTTAAAAAAATCAATTTTAATTGAAAAAAAAACAATATTCTACAAAACAGTTGAATTTTATATCAAACTGTTGAATTTTCAAGACAAAAAGACGAATTTTTTATGCAAAACACTTGAATTTTCAACTCGTAAATATGAAATTTCGTAAAATAAGTTAATTTTTAATCAAGTAGTTAAACTTTAAGTTGAATTTCCAAAATATAAAAAATAATTTTAACCAAAAATGGAATAGTTGAGTAATCATTTAAAACAATTAATTTTCAATTAAAAAAGCGAATTTTCAAAGAAAAAAGTTCAATCCTCAACCAAAATTAATTTTCAAAAAAATTGAATTTTCTACAAAATAGTTGAATTTTTTACCAAGTTGTTGAATTTTTAAGCCAAAAGACGAATTTTGTACAAAACAGTCGAATTTTCAACAACAAAATTTAATTTTCGACAACAAAATTGAATTTTCGACAAAATAGTTAAATTTGCATCCAAAGAGATGAAATCTCAACTAAAATGATGAATTATCAACCAAAAAAATGAAATTAAAAAAAAAGAGTTCAACGTTCAACCAAGCCGTTAAATTTGCAACTAATAAAGATGAACCTTCAACCAAGAAGATTAATTTGCAACCAAAAAGACGAATTTTCAACAACATACATGAATTTTCACCAACTTAGTTGAATTTTCATTTAAAAAAGATCAATTTTAAAACCATAAAGTTAAACTTTCAACTAAAAATGGAATAAATCAGTTTAAAAAATTATGTATTAACAAACAAAAAAGGATTTTCAACGAAATAGTTAAATTTTCAACCAAAAAGATGAATTTTCAACTAAAATTATGAATCTTCAACCAAAAAAATGTATTTTTAATCAAGTATTTTAACTTTCAACCAAGGAGTTAAATTTTCAACCAAAAAGATGAACTCTCAACCAAGAAGAAGATTGATTTTCGACCAAAAAGACGAATTTTTAACCAAATATTTGAATTTTCATATAAAAAATACAAATTTTAAAACTAAACTGTTTAATTCAACTAGAAAAGATCAATTTTCTTCCAAAAATGTACTCATTAAATAGTCAGTTGAACAAATTGTTTTTCAATTTAACAAAAAAAACAATTTTCAACAAAAAAGAAACGAATTTTCAACAAAATAGTTAAATTTTCAACCAAAAAGATGAATTTTCAACTAAAATTAGGAATATTCAACCGAAAAAATGTATTTTTAATACAGTAGTTCAACTTTCAACCAAGGAGTTAAATTTGCAACTAAGAAAGATGAACTTTCAACCAAGAAGATTGATTTTCGACCAAAAGGACGAATTTTTAACCAAATATTTGAATTTTCATATAAAAAAGACAAATTTTAAAACTAAACAGGTTAATTCAACTAGAAAGGATCAATTTTCATCAAAAAATATAATAATTAAATAGTCAGGTAAACAAATTGTTTTTCAATTAAAAAAAAAACAATTTTCAACAAAAAAAAAACGAATTTTCAACAAAATAGTTAAATGTCAACCAAACAGTTGAATTTTCAACTAAAATTAGGAATATTCAACACAAAAAAATGTATTTTTAATCAAGTATTTTAACTTTCAACCAAGGAGTTAAATTTGCAACTAGGAAAGATGAACTTTCAACCAAGAAGATGGATTTTCGACCAAAACGACGAATTTTTAACCAAATATTTGAATTTTCATATAAAAAGGACAAATTTTTAAACTAAACTGTTTAATTCAACTAAAAAAGGTCAATTTTCATTCAAAAATGTAATAATTAAATAGTCAGTTAAACAAATTATTTTCCAACAAAAAAAAAACAACAATTTTCAACCAAAAAAAAAACGAATTTTCAACAAAGTAGTTAAATTTTCAACCAAACAGTTGAATTTTCAACTAAAATTAGAAATATTCAACCAAAAAAATGTATTTTCAATAAAGTAGTTTAAATTTCAACCAAGAAGTTAAATTTACAACTAAGAAAGATGAACTTTCAACCAAGAAGATTGATTTTCGACCAA
>CAKNYM010049879.1:0-20614 GCA_932195095.1 Andricus curvator
ACACATGCAGTCAGCGACAGAGGAGTCACTGATTGCTCATTCTCACAGTATCTGAAGCTGACAATTTTTTCCACTGTTCCCTGGGTCTAAACAGCCCTCGTACTCCCATTGACACCCCTTTTGGTTGTGCCGTCGACACTTCTGACCTGGCAGGAAATGAAAATAATATTATTTCTTCATCTGAGAACGGTACACCTGAACTCCAAACAGAATCACATAAAGTTACTCGCACTCGTAATGTGATTCCCTATCCGAAAGTTTGGGCCAGGGAGAAGACAAAAATGAAGCGTATGAAAGGGGAAAATTACATAGGGTATCGAAGGAAGGATAAAAATAGCCAAAAAGTTATGCTTCAAGATAGCCCCAAGGAAGCTAGGACTATGGGCCCTGTGTGCCCTCCTAACAGTCTGTGTGCTAAATGGGCAAACAAGAGAGAATGTCACCTGATTAATGAGTGCGACAGGAAAACCCTTTTCAATCAATTCTGGCTGGAGATGGACTGGGGGAAAAAAAAATGTACATTGCCTCTCTGGTTAATGCTAATGAGCCCAAACGAAAAAGTATAGGAAACGAAGAGACAGTGAAGAGCCATAAACCCAAGAGTGTGTCCTATTCTTATTTTCTACTGATTGACAGTAAAAAGAAGCAAGTTTGTCAGAAAACCTTCTTGAACACCTTTGGCCTGAAAAATTCAACCGTCAGGTACTGGGTTGCTGATTATTGGGGCACTGAAAAATCACGACAAGAAGTTGTCGTCAACAACATGCCCAGAAATGAAGACCAACCGCCAAGTTTACCCAGTTTTTCATCACTTAAGGCAAAAAGGAAAGAGGAGCTTGAAAGGTTCCTGAATGTGCTTCCCAAGATGAAATCACACTACTGCAGGGCTTCAAGCAATCGACTCTACTTCGAAACGGACATCACTTCCTGGGCTCAATTATTCCGCTTGTACTTGGAGTACAGTAACGAGAGACAGGTGCAGCCACTGTCAAGAAATTTCTTTGATAGGACGTGTAAAGCAATGAGGTTGAGCATTTTCCACCCTAAAAAAGACCAGTGTGATATTTGCACCGGGTTCAAACATGATAATGTGTCCAAAGAAAAGTATGATACACACATCCTGTTGAAGAAAGAAGCAAGGAAAGAAAAGGCTGCTGACAAGACTCAAGCTGAGAATGGAGAAGCCCACGTACTCTGTTGTGATGTGATGGCGGTGAAGCTGCTACCTTGTATACAGACCAGTGTAGCCTACTATAAAATGAAAATGGCAATCCACAACTACACCATTTATAATTTGGGTGATCACGATGCCAACTGTTTTTGGTTCACGGAAAATGAATCTAATTTACAGTCACCCGTTTTCGCAACTTGTTTGGATGAAGAAATCAATCTCCTTTTGGACCGCATGCTAATGGACGTGATCATCTATACCGATGGGTGTGGATACCAGAACAGGAATGCCGTACTGTCAAACGCCCTCTTGTCAATTAGTATGAAGAGGAATGTTACCATCCACCAAAAGTTCCTTGAGCGAGGCCATACGCAAATGGAAGGAGATAGTGTCCATAGCGTCATCGAAACTGCCCTCAAGAAAAAAGATGGAGTTTATCTCCCGCACGAAATGGTTGAAATAACCCAGGAAGCAAGAAAACTGCCATTGCCATACAGATCAAAAATGTTGTATCACAACGATTTCAAAAATTATAACGTTGAAGACAAAATGAGGTACCCCTTTATAAGACCTGGCAACAAACCAAATGATCCAGTGGTGACTGATATCAGATGCCTGAAGTACACCACCGAAGGGCTGATCTTCTACAAGCTGAAATATGATGATGAGTAGCAAGCTGCCTCGAAGACCAAAGAATGTACTGCCCCTTGATTTTCTTGCATTGTTTGAAGCCCAACTTCCTATCCCCAAAGACAAATGGGACGACCTCCAGTCATTGAAAATGTTTATTCTCAGAGACTGCCACCAGTTTTACGACCAATTGCCCCACTTGGAGGTGAGTTACAAGAAAACGATTGGCCAGCAAAAAAAAAAAGGAGTGGAAAAAGAGAAACAAAGTTCTTCATTTTCGTCAGCTGCAGGACCTTCAGGCTCGAGAAAACTCAAGACAAAGGCTGGAAATGAAGACGGTCGTTCCTTGTCGCAAACTGCTGGACCTTCAGGCTCGAGAAAACTCAAGACAAAGGCTGGAAATGAAGACGGTCGTTCCTGGTCGCCAACTGCTGGACCTTCAGGCCCGAAAAACCCCAAGAAGAAGGCTGGAAAAGAAGACTGTCATTCCTTGTCGCCAACTGCAGGACCTTCAGGCCTGAAAAAACCCAAGAAAAAGGCTGGAAAACAATAAGACTGATTTATTTTAATAATGTGATGTCTCTACAACAAAATTGTTTTCAGTGGTTTGTGATACGTACCTAATTCTGGTTTTGACATTTCTATAATAAAATCTTGAAAGTAAAATGAACAATTTTGGTTGGTTCCAATTTATTACCACCGGAAAGCATAGCACAACTACAATACTTCATGTGTAGTCAGCATAGCATAACTACAAGGTCGAAAATTTCAGCACAGCACATGTACAGGTAAAATTATGACAGCATAGCATATGTACGCTACTTTTTACACTAATTCATCGACAAAAAAAATTCAGGTGATATCAAATAGAACGGCTTCAAATTATATTGGGTAGCAACAGAAATGGTGAAAAAAGAGATCAGTTAACTTAAAAATCAGTTTTTTGGCTCTCCTGAAAAGTCGGGAAAAGTCAGATGTGTGATGCTGCGCCTTAAGTGACGAAATATATTTCATCACCTTACGAGCCCTAGGAGTGACGCGTTTCTTCAGAGGAACGAAAAGCAGTTACCCCTTAAAAAGTTACACATTTTCTAAATTTGTATTTAAATATTTATTATATCTCAAACAATTTTTGAAAGAAGAGGAATGAACGGTTATTTCAATTTAAATTAGTTGAAAAGGATTTCACATAAAGCACGTTACCATTTTATGTGAAATCAAACTAAGAAACCCCATACTTTACGTACATTGAATTATTCAAAAGACGTCTAATGGAGGCAAATACACAAGACCTGTCACTACACCGACCAAGACTGCTCTCCTCTGGAGCAGAAAACGTAAACGACTTACTCGTAGCGAGTGCCGAGACCGAAGTGACAGACCGAGTGGGTGATTGCCTGATGTCCCCACTCTTCTCTATGAGTGCAGGTCTTCCTTCTCTGCGCTTTCATCTACATTCTTAGCGTAAAATGACTTTCTAACGGGTGTCAATTTAAGTATGTGGCTACAAAAATTTGTGTATAATTTAAGAAAGTGGGTATGATTTTCTTTTGTCCAAGTCCTTAACCATCCCGCGTACTCACCAGATATGTCACCATGTGATCCTTTTTGTTCCACAAACTCAAAATGCGGTTGAAAAGATTGCGATTTGATACGATTTCGGAGATCCAGAAGGCTTCGACCGAGGGACTTAGGACCACCAGAAAGGAGGAATATCAGCGTTATTTTCAAAACCCTAATGACCGTCCTACAGACTGTATTTTTTCAAAGGGGATGTATTTTGAATTTATAATCAAAATAATGTGAATATTAAATTACTTTTTGAGATTTAATAGAAGTTCGGAAACTTTTGGGACACACTGTGAAATACTTGTCTTCAGTACCTGTTGATTTATATTTTCGACTTGATACGTGCATGCATAAGACAACTTTGAACACCTAATGAGGATGCACTTCCCGGTCTCGGAGTTGGATTACACGAATGATGGGACTGCCCATGAGTCATGCCCCTCAGGAGGACCAACTTTTAGAGCCAGAATGGAAGATTGGACAGTAACCAGTCGTATTTTCACTCATTTAAAAATTATTTGAGTAGTTAAACAGTTCAAACCATTTAAAACTGCCAAGGGATAATAAAATATTCCCTGCATTAATTCACTAAGGATTTCAGTCTTTGGTGGGTTTAGTGTGCAGTATCTTTCGGACATGCTTATCCTAGTCTATGCTGAAAACTAGAAAAGTTAGTGAACCGGTACTTGAAAGAGGAAATCCAAACGGAAAAACCTCTCCATAGGAATCAGTTTGTCTATTTGCAATTTCAGCGTTTTTAGACACAGAGAGGGCATTTAGTAACACTCAAATTGAATTCATATACGGTTCTGCAGAAACACACGGAGTTAGTGACACGGTAAACAGGTGGATGCAGTCCATGTTGAAAAGCAGAACGGTACATACTTTGTTACATGGTAATGAAGTGAAGGCCAAAGTTGCTAGGGGATGCCCACAGGGAGCAGTTCTTTCATCCACCTAGTGGGCGCTTGTCATTGATGACCTGATTCGTGTTTTAAACATATCTGGTTTTTACACTCAAAGCTATGTAGAAAACCTGGCGATCCTGGTAACAGGGAAGCATGAGGGCACTTCAGTGGAACTCATGCAGTCGGCGCCCAACATAGTAGAGCAATGGTGCAGGGATCGTTGTTTGTCCTTTAATCCGGACGAGACGGAACTCATGCATTTTACCAGAAGAAGGAAGCTTCCTGACCTTAGACATTTTAAGTTCTAAGTAGGAAAGTAGAATTTGCAAAATGACTTACTGGTTATATAAAATGATAATCAGACCCATAATAGCATATGCATCAAAGATCTGGTTGCCAAGGACTGAACTAATCAGTACTATTAAAAAACTGGAAAGCCTCCAAAGGGTTTACAGCTTCGTGATCACTGGTGTTATGAAAACAACAACACCAACAGCAGCTCTTGAGGTCATTCTGGACAGCCCGCCGTTGCACCTTTTCGTAAGGAAGATTGCGGCAACGAAAGTATAGACTTCTAGTAGGGTGATGTTGAGGTGAAAGATCTACATGATTTATGCGAGGATAATATTCTCGTTATGCAAACTGATGTTGTGTTGAGGAAATTATCCTTCATGAAACCCTTCAGATTCATCTTCCCTGAAAGGGAAGAATGCCATGATGAAGGGAGAAGGGAAGAATTATTTACACCAGGAGGTCTCGTTTGTTACACAGACGGATTTAAAGATTCCTTGGGAACAGGGCCTGGAATCTATGGGAAGAAGCCCAGGGCTGTGATAAAAACACCACTGGTCACATTCCCTACAGGTTTCAGGTCGAAATAATAGCTATTAAAGCTTGCCTGGAGAAAATTTGTAAGCGGGCTTATAAAAGCTAGCACATTCACATTTGTTCTGGCAGCCAAGCAGCACTTAAGTCTCTTACATTTGAAGAGTTTACCGCCACACTCGTCTGTAGCAGCCTTCAAGATCTTAAGGGTTCTGGTAAAAACTGGGTCAGTATGATTTGGGTTCCTGGCCATGAAGATATTGAAGGTAATGAGAAAGCAGATGCACTGGCTGAGATGGGAGCTTCACAACCCCTGATTGGCCCGGAACCCTACTGCGGTATCTTGTACACATCGGCGAAAGGAGCCCTTGGTAAATGGCTCTCGGAGAAGCATGCGAGATATTGGAAGGGAACCAAAAAAAATTGTGCATTCTAGGAATTTCATATCTGGGACATGTGCTAAGAGTACTAATGAACTCTTGAACATGGAAAGAAGACAGATTAATTTCGTAGTGGGGATGCTTACTGGACACTGCTGTTGAGAAAATACTTGACCAACATGAGGATTGGAGACAACCCTCGTGGTCGAAAGTGTGATTTTCGTGTGGAGACAGCTCATCACATACTTTGTGAATGTGATGCACTGGCGTGCCTCAGAAACAATTACCTGGGGGATTATTTTCTCAAACCAGAAGACTTTCATGACATCTCCTGCAAATCAGTGTATGCCTTTATGGCATATAAAATGCTTGTAATAGTACATTGTGTAATAAGCGGGATACACAGTCGATTATGAAAGAGCATGAAGTTTGCCGCGCGAGCGTAGCGTGCGCGGCAAATCATACGAGTTGGTAATCGACGTATCCCGCTTCTAGTACACGATACTTTCCCCAAATACCGCGGGCCGGAACGTGCGACTATGCTTGTTGAGAAAAATCTAAGTTTTGGGGAGAAGGGGCACCTGGCGGATGCTCATAACATTACTTAGTTCTCTTGTGAACTACGGCTCATTTAGTCCACTGTGACGTCAACAATCGAAAAAATAACAACGTAGATTCTACTTCTCATCGAGCATGCAAGTCGCAAGTTCCGGTGCGAGTATTGGGGCAAAAATTGAATTATCTTTCCATAGTTACTATCGATGAATACATATTTTTTTATCAAAAATAAATATAATCATAATATAAATCTGTCATCACAAATGACAACAAATCACAGACACTACACACACATATAACGATCGGGTTTCAATAGGTTCTGGCTCGCTAGGGAAAAGAGGATGTGTGGACTATGTGGGAAGCGGGAGGCAAGAGTGGAGCACTGGTTGGAGGAGTGCGTGGAGGTGGAAAGGAGTGGGACAAGCATGGAGGTATTGATGCATGAAAGGGGGGACAAAAGGGCAGTAGCATGGGTGAAGGGAGTATTGGGTAAGATGGAGAAGAAGAGAAGGAAGGAGGAAGAGGAATGGAGAAGGAAAGATTGTAAATAGAGGAGGAAGTAAATATAAGTAATTGTAAATATTGTAAATAGTAGATAAGTATTAGGTATTAGTCGCGGAGGCAGAGTTTGGTAATGCGAGGCAAGCAAGAAAGTAGGGACATGCGAGCGAGGCGAGGCGAAGCGAGGAAGGCAATGCGATAAGAGCGAGCAGCGTTAGATATAAGGTGTGGAAGGATGTTAGTTTTAAGGGTTAGTTGTAAGAAAATTCTGTAAAAAATGGAAGTGTAAGCAAGTCAATTTTTTAAGGCCAGCAGGCTAAAAAATAAACGTTTATCATCATATAACGATCATCACTGATGAGGTTATTGCCTGTGTCGAGGCTAATATGGCGCCGCTGTGGTGATTGAGAAGGCACTTATTAATAATAAATTTTGACGCGAGAAATGCTTTGGGGGCTGGGGGGGGGCTGGTAACCATGACTTATGGATTAATATATGGGCTGTTTGAACGATCAATTTAGCCTGCTTTCATTAAGCTCTCGATTTCATGACCTACTTGTTTACGAAGGGCCATGAGTACTGGATACTTTCGACAAATAAATAGCTGATCATCCCTAACTTTTAATTCGTGTTCATACACGTCAATTAAGTCTGGTTCTTTGTTAATCAATTTATGATGTTTTAAAATTATTTCTATAAAATTTTGCTTTTCGCAAGCATATAGAGTATTAATAGCCTCTACCTTTTCCGCAATCATTTCTAACGATAAAGTTCTAATTTAATTTAATCAATTTTTTTCACCCACGCCCTGTACATAGTAGATCTCATTTGTGTAATGTGGATCTGCTAGTACCCTAATAGTTTTTGGTTCATTCACTAATAAATTAATTTTTACGGAGCCATTCGCGTCTTTTAATTCCACAGAATTATCTTCAAAATCGATTTTATATTTTAATCTTTCTAGCAAATCTACGCATAAATACAATATTTATTTAATTTTGGTACGACTATAAATACAAATTGACCTTTCCGTTTGCCTAAACAAAAATTTAACATTTATCTAATTTTTTATTTATCTCATCGTCAATTTCTTTTTCAGGTATAACATTTTTTTTCAAACTCGTGGAACAAATATTAGAGTAATCATGAAAAATAAAATTTGTACTTTATTTCGAAATATATTTTATTTCACAATCACCAGATTACAGTTTTCGATCGTTTGACCTTTAATTTTAAAAAGTCTATGTGTACAAAGACCGAGCGCGCAGTGTGAGGAAAATACAGTATTGCGCACGAAACGCGAGATCCAAAAAACGCGCACCCTTAACGCGCTCATACTTGCGAGGAAAGCGAGCCGCGCCTGTAGCGCGCGATGAGAATGTGCCCACGCAACCGGCATATTTTTTATATTAATGCTGTTTTAAATTGTCTTTCGTAATTCTGAAAGAGCTAAAAATCTAAGGCAAGTCGTACAAAATAATTCAGTTGAAGATTTTTTTGTAGAAAGCAACTTAAACAGCGAACCACATCGGGAAAGTCACTCAACTCTAATGACTGGCAAAAATGAAGTGGATTCAATGAACACACGGTAAATGTTTTATCATTTTATTTTATACGTATTTTGTCTCAATAGTTCTATTTTTAATTAATTGTGTTTTTAATAATTTTTTACAGCTCTGAAGGAGTTAAAAGTCTACAGAAAATTGTAGGAAGTATTAGGCTGAGAATTTTCCCATAGAAGGCTAGTGTAATCAACGAACCAGATCATCTTCCAAAAAGGAAGACATTGTCCGTAATAGAAAGGATACTGAAAGACAAGAATGATCATCCTATGCGAGAGTCATTCTCTGGAAAATGTCAGAGAAATTGTACTGTTTTCTCAGAAGATGACAGAATTCTGAACGACTGAAGTCGATCACGAGGGAATATTTTTTTCGAAAGGAGTATGAGAAAAAGCAAGTTTTGCAAAAAAAATTTCTTGATTGCTTTAGGTTAAACCAATGATTCAGTTATTACATCGCTGATTATAGCAGTTCATAAAGAACTAGTGCTTGCAGCAGTGAAAGAAAATTGGGGTGGTTTATCTTCATATTACGAGGAAAATATTGTAATTCAGTATATTGAATCTCATAACGCGTGAGGAGAGAAAATACTCCATGCACTGGATATTTACCTCGAACTGTAAAAATTGAAGCAATCGCTATGAATTTCAATAACGAGAATGCAAATTCGCCCTCTTCAAGAAAACGTTACAGCGAAATTTTACACAAAATGCGCGTGTCTTTAGAAATGGAAGAAAGCGACGAATGCGCGGATGTGATAAGAAGTAAGAGATACTTATATGAAGAGCATCAACTCCGATGATGTAGATAAGTCAAATATTTTCGAGGAATTAATATTCCACATGGAACACTTTCAAGCATCTAGAGCGTTTTACAAAAAGGATTCTAAACTGTATGAAAACGACAAATCAAGTATTTATTCTATGGACTTACAGAAAGAAAATCATATTATCTATAATACCGGGAAATAAAGTAGCATTTTTTACAAGTTGCTTAGTCGTTTTCAACGAAATATTTGCTTGTATACAACCAAACTCTAGATGTACAAATTATTTTGCAATGTGGCATGAAACTAATGCAGGTCGGTCAGGTCAAAATATCGCAAACTCAATTTTAACGGTTTTCGATAAGGAAAGGGACGCTGCGCATTTTACGCTTTGGAATGGCAATTGCACTGCTCAAAATAAAAATTGGTATTTATGTACAGCCTTAGTTATCGCTGTGAATGACGAAAATGGTGGACCGAAATCGATTACCATGAAGTACTTAACTATAGGTCACATCCACATGTCTGCAGATTCTATTCATGGTAACATTGAGCAAAAGATTAAAAGAAGCACAATTTAGATTCTGGGAAAAGAGAGACAATCAGAATGGAGAGAATCCATAAATAACTAGATAATAATGGGCGGGGTAGCTTTCCTAATCCATTTAAATTACACATTGAAACTGTTATGCCAGTATCCCATTATGTCCCTAAGTGTTGAATAGAATAAACAGAAATTTCAACCATAAAATTAAAAATTTTAAATATAAATTTATTTAATTTTTAATTGGCTTCCAGTACCGATAGCGATTGTTGTTGATTGTTGTGGTGCTAATGTTTTGGCTTTGGTGAAGGGAATAAGGGAGTTTGAGAGGAGAAAGGGCCATGATTAGATTGTTTAAGGACAAAGGAATAAGTGAGAGTGAAGGGGTTTGTAGAAAGTCGGTTGAGTGGTTAATAATTTTCAAAACTGAGAGAGAGTAATTTTTGGGTTATGAACGGGGTTAAGAAAATGGCGTGTTCTCGCACAGGGAGAGTGGCACGTGTGTGTGAGGGGTGGATGAATGAGAAAGGATAGTGGTTCGAATGTGGTGAGTTATAGTGAGAGGGAGATTTTGAGTGATTGTTAGGGATATACGGGTAACTATTAAACGATATGTAGGCGGGGGGGGGGGGGGGGGGGGTTGAAAGGAAGGGGAAGAGAAACGGAGGCGTGGAAAGAGAATTCTCGGTAGGCAATGTAGGTGGGCATGCTTGTCATGCGAAGTCCAGAAAGGGCCGATAGTGGGCAGCAGGAGATTGATACAAAGAGAGGTCCGCTAACGAACAGCGAAGCGAGGCAAGCGCATAAGGTTAGCGAAAGCAGTGAAAAAAACAGTGATGAGGCATTGGTATTCAAGATGCCACGTAATGGGGAGGGCACGGTAGCAGGCAGCCGAGGCAGACCGAAGAACCTTCAGAGACTAGAGAGAGAGAGCGAACAGTTTGCACAGTATGATCAGGAAGGGATTTTTCGATATATGGCGACAACTAGCGACCACGAGTAGCGAATGATAGAAGTCGGAGAATAACAAATGGTTAAGAGACCATTTAGATGAGAAAGGGGAAAATGACAAAACAGTAAACAAGACTAGGCAGAGAATACCACCGGAAAGGTGGCCGGGTGGGGGGGGGGATAGTTCAGAAGGCCTAGAGAAACAAAGACCGAGGAAAAGGAGGTATGGAAGAAACTGGAGAGTATATAGAGCAAACAGAGAGTGAGAAAGAGAGAAGTGAAATGAGTTTGCTTGAGGGAGTTAGTTGAGAGTAGTGGATGTAAAGGTGGGGTGGGGGGGGGGGCAGAAGGGTAAAAGGGTGTGCTCATAGTTAAAGTGGGAAGCGAGAAGAAGAGAGAAATTACGGAGAGGAAAAAAGTGCTAAGACGACGGAGTCAAAGAATTGAAGAGGTCTTTACATGGAGAGAGAGAAACAGGAAGTGTATGATCGAACGGAAAAAATAGAGAGAAGAAACGGGGATAATGTATGATAGGGAAATACAGGATATGGGTGAAGGGGGTGAAGTGGAGCTGGGATCAAGAGAGAGAGAGAACTCAGAGCAGAGGGATTAATACAAGAGAAGGGTGCAGAAAGGTAATAAGAGTATTAGAGAGGAGGCGGGCTTTCCGTTTGAGAAGAGATATTGAGCAATAGGGATGGGTAACGCTCGGTGAGAATCGATTCCTTGTTTCCGCCAGATGCGTCGATTCCGAAGAATCGAAGGCAGAAATCGATTCTTCGATTCCAATTCTTCGATTCCTATTCCAATATTCCCCCCTCCCCCTCCTCAAAAAGCCCGCGTAAATTAAAAAATCTAAAGGGTTTTTGGAGCATGACGCAACTGACGCAACGCAAATTTATGAAGACAGAGACAAACTTACCCGACGACCCATTTGAAAAGTGAGAAAGTCGATACGAAGGCAGGAATCCACCCAACGAAAAAGACCTCCAATGAAATAACCGAAACACGCCAGTAACAAATCGCAGATAACCTTTAGGAAAACGAAAATTTATTTTCTCTTAACACTGTGATCGGAATCGATGTCGATTCCGACGAAGAATCGATTCCTGGAATCGATTCCCTAGAACCAGGAATCGATTCCGAAGAATCGACGCCAAGAATCGATTCTTCGAAGGAATCGGAATCGACTTGGCCATCCCTATTGAGCACAGGAAGGAGAAGGGGGAAAGGCAAAATATAGAATTGATTGTGGCTTTCTGGAATGTGTCAGGGTTAAAGAACAAGAACATGGTAATGCTGAGTGAACCGTGAGCGGAGGAAAAGACTGGAGGGGCTTGAGAGAAAGTTGCCAAAGGGGTGTGTGTGGACGAAGCAAGAAGCGAGGCACGGTAAAATGGTCATTAGACAAATGAAGAGAGCATGGAACTTTATAGAGAAGCTGAAAAAGGGAGAGGAAAGCAGGATAGCACAAGCTTGTATACGGGAAATAGTGAACAAAGAGACGAGTCAGCGCATGGCAGAGTATGGCAAGAATTAGAGAATTAACTGATAGTTCAGGAGGGGGAGAGATAGAGAAAAATCGTGGAATCAAGGTATAACAGATGGTTTAGGGTAGTGAAGGCTGAAGGAGAACCAGAATATCTGAGAAAGGTAATAAAGGAGAGTAAGTGGTACAACTGGATGGATGAAGAGGAAAGAATATGTAGAGTGAGTTATTGCGAGCTAGAATCCTGGAGGCATGTTTTAGAGTTATGTACTGGGGAGGAAACAGTAGTGAGAGTGTGGATAACAGAGTAAGGTAAATGGATGGAAGAAGACAAGGGGAAAGCTGATTGATGACGTTGGAAGAGAGGAGAGAGAGAGAGCAAGGGGCATGTAATAGGGAAAGGCCAAAAGCGTAATCATGTGCAAGGATAGTAAAGAAAACCTAAAACCATTCATAACGGAAGTGGTAAGAGGAAACGGAATAAAATTTTTGAAAACATAACATTTTAGAAGAAATATAATTTAAAAAAGAATGGTTGAAAAAATAAAACTGTGAAGTTAGCTGATGAGCGCAGCTCGGCTTTCGATTGCTGAGAACCCTGGTTAGACCAGCGGCAAGCGTGCGGGCACACGCTGCTTCGCAATCCCCTCTCTGCTGGGCCGACGGTTCTCCTTATGTGACAGCCGAGCTGCGCTCGTCAGCAAACTTCACAGTGGCTCTAATCCGCTCTCTGAAAATGATTGTTTAAAGAAAGAAAATGGTTTTAATGAAAAGGCTTGTTATACGATATTTTTTATAGAGTAAGGAGAGTGACTTACTTAAATTCATTACAAATAGTGAAATATAAAAAAATAAATTATTGTCATTAATACAACTTATTCCATTACTCTTATACATTTACTTCTTATTTCATCATAATTTTAAATATTGAACATATTTTCATTAAAATCTAAATTCTTACGAAACCTAAGTAGTAGGAGTAGATCAGGTACAATATAGGGAGATCATCAATTCCTCCACAGCTACCTGTGTACGCTTCCCCTTCCACTGCAGTGTGCAACGATATTTTCCCTCACTGGATTCGAGGCAGCTCCAGGTCCTGGATGTTGGGTCTCCTGTGGATATAATATCTTTTTCTTTCAACTTACCTATTTACTTGCCTATTCCTACTTTAAAAATACTAATAGGTCAAATAGTCTTTCACATTTTGACCAGTTTATGAATATAATCGTAAACATACGTAGATTCTCAACAATTAAGATCTGAAGTTCAAATATTCGTTAACTCCCAATTCTCATTACGATAATTTATGTTTGATGGCCCCCTGATTTCAAAAAACAAATTTAAAATTCACTGGAATAACAAAGGGTAAAAATACATTAGGAAAAAATTGATAAGTCTGCCAAATCATAATTGTACACACATTAAGTTTTTGAAATACTGAGTTTTGTGTTTTTTCTAAATTATCTATAACATCTTAGGGTTTCTTACAGATAAACATACACTAGAAAAAAAATTGGCAAGTCTAAACAGTCGAAAAAACGTAGACCGCAAGTTTTAAAAATAATTATTTTTGTATTTTTGAAATTATTTGTCTCTTATGTATTTTTATCAGTAAAAAGCCCTCAGACGTCGAAAAGATTTTTTTAAAGCTCTACTCTTGCATCCCCCTTCCCGCACAGTTCACACATCCTCTTCTCCCTAGAAAGCCAGAACCTATTAAAACCCTACATGCACCCACATCTCATCCTCGCTATAAGCTCCTGACTTCCTTTCTCTCCTTTCTTACACAAATATTGCGCTCTCTCCCTTGGCATAATCTACCCATAGTTTCCCTTAAATCTTGACTCTCTTATTCTCTCCTCCCCTGCTGCCTTCTCTTTCTCCATGCCGTTTTTCTTAACCA
This sequence comes from Andricus curvator, assembly GCA_932195095.1. Taxonomy (NCBI): domain Eukaryota; kingdom Metazoa; phylum Arthropoda; class Insecta; order Hymenoptera; family Cynipidae; genus Andricus; species Andricus curvator. The sequence goes on from CAKNYM010049879.1 coordinate 13,761, forward strand.
TCTCATATACCTTCCTTCCTTCCTCATGCATCGTTCTCACTTCATCCATCTGCAGTCCATTCGTTCTAAAATACCTTTCCCTTTCAACCTAGTGGTGGCGTGTTCCTTGCGAACCCCAGTGTCCACTTTACATACCTCTCCTGTCTCCTGTTTACCTCCTCACTTTCCTTCCACCCCCACACCACTACTCCATACAATAGCACACTCATCACTAAAGAGTCAAAACAATTTCATTCTCCTTCCAAAATCATCTGCGAATAACGTCTTGCCCAATCCCCACACCTGCCTTATTACCACATTTGCCCTCCTCACTCTCTCTTTTATGTGTCCATCCACTCCCCCATTTCTCCGAAACAAGAAGCCCAGGTACACAAATTCTTTTACCTCCTGCACCGCCTTTCCCTTCCACTTCCACTCCCGTTCCTTATCCCTTCCACCTCCTTTTCTGAACACCATAATCTTCGACTTTTCCGCATTCAACTCCAACCTTTTCTTGGCCAGATATCTTCTCAACCTCTTCATCATCTCCATCAAGGCCTCCTCGTTTCTTGCCAGCAACACTATGTCATCATCTTTCGTCTCTTCATATTTCTCCTTTATCCTCTCGATCAGTTATCTCTCCACTCCCCTCTCCCCCATCGCCTTCCACAACCTCCCCCTGTCAACCGACGGAAACGCGCCTTTGAGATCCAGAAAAAACGTGTACACTAGGATGGTCCAAAAATGCATTGCAAAATTTTTTTTCACCCTAGAGGACAAGTCCCCCCCCCCCCAAGTTTCCATTTCCGGAGAAAAAAAATCTCAAATTTTTTTTTTCGAAATTCGAATATTAACACGTACCACCGGGCACTTCAAAATCCCATTTAATTAACATGGGGAAATTTTGGATTTTCAAAAAATTGAACTCATACTTCAGGGTTTGATCGAAACGTGCCAACTTTTTTAGGGATTGAAGAGGAGTACCTATGAAATAAAACCATACTAATAAATTTTATTCCCCCCTCCCACAGCGCCCCAAATATGACCCAAAAATAAAAAAAACTACATTTTTACGTATTATTGTTACTTTTTAGCAATTACCGTCGTCTTTTGCATACAAATAATTACTAATGGATAATTGAATATTTGTAATAAATTTCTATTTGTTTAAACAATTTTTATTTGCCTAAGCAGTTTTTTTCGATAACTTCAAAAAAATTAAATTAAATACATATAATCATTTTTCTGACTGTATTATATTTCATTATAGCATTTGAAAGTCTTATGAATATCAATCTGACATACTGGAAGACACAAAAAATATATATTAAAATATATTTACGAAAATAATTCTATGTGTAATATTTTATATTATTGATCCACATTTTTAAATAGAAAACTGCTTGAACGAGTGGAAATTGTTTAAACAATGACACGACGCTTTTTTTAAACGGACTCTACCTAGCTTTTCTCCGGACTCTCTTGGCTGTCTCTCTTCCTCTTCAAGAGATCCTCCCTCTCACTTGCGCTACATGAACTCTCCCTCACCTTCTCGCTTCCTCCGCTCACGGCGACCCGCTTTTTCCCTCACCCTGACGCGCCTCTCGACACCGGGCCACGCACGGTTGGCCGTCGTGGTGTGTGGAAGATTTCCTCCCCCTCAATTTCACTACTAGCACTGCCAGCACTCTCGCTGACCAACTCCCGCTCTTTCGTCGGTAACTGGGATCTCTCCATGCAGTACCTTCCGCAACCGACAGATGTCTCTGAAGATTTTTGCCGCGTACTGCCCCAAATTTTGCTTTTATCTCACTTTTTCAACCCCTCACAGCCCGTGCAGACACCCCTTCCTCTCCCTTAACAAGCCCTAACACTACGAGAACCACCCTTGTCCCCCTTGAAGGCCCAAAACTCCTGACCACAAACTCCCCCGATCTCTTGCCAACCTAACCTCATTTTTCCTATTTAACCAAGTCTCACCTCACAACTTTCACACAAATTCCGTCAAATCCTCTCACCACCTGTCACTGAACACTTTCTCACTTCCACCACCAACATGCAAGTCCGCTGAATACTTGTACAAATAAATCGATCCTACTAAGGAAGAAGCAAAACGAAAATAGAAACCAAAGACTACTGCTAAGGGTAACGAAAGATTACTACACAATTTCTAATAATTAATTACTAAATACTTAATTTCCTTTCAGAATTTAATTTCTATTTTCAAATTTTTGTCCACCGACAGTCAAATGTGTTCAAATAAAAATTGAGGTCCGATAAATCTTTTCTTTGACATAATTAAATATTTTTAATTCATTAATATCTATTTGAAGACAGTAGCTTTCGTCTGTCCAATTACAGAATATCAGTAATAAGTACCTTTAGCTTGATGTTTTTTGAGCATATGCCCCTATGTCTCATATCACGACGCATACGCCAGGCGTAATGCATCGATGCATTTTGTTGATTTTTTAAAGCAGTTTTGAATATTTTCGCGGCTACATTGCCAACGGCCATACCACGCTGAAAAAAACCAGTTCTCGTCAGATCACTGAAGTTAAGCAGCGTTAGGAGCGGTTAGTACTTGGATGGGTGACCATTCGAGAATACTGCGTGCTGTTGGCACATCGTGGGTGTGGTGAGCCGACACTTGTAGTTATTTTACTACAAGAAACTATCCACCTAGAAACACTACCCGAATCGGGTAGTGTCACGCCTACCCTGAAAGAGAAATGGCTTAATGGTATACTACTACTACTACTACTACTACTACGTTACTTAAAAGATTACTTGACAACAATTAGGTTAGATTTGGTTTTATTTAAATCAAAACAAACTGACCGTCGGGCAAAAAAGCCGCATTTTGAGATTAATTTGGTTAAATTTGACGATGGTGGCATGAACAACAGTTTAAATTAAGTTTCCTAACTGAATAACCATCTTCCCTAATTTTAACCTTTCCGAATTACCATTTATACAATATGATTATTAGTGATGGGCTGCCATGTGCCTTTAATATACATGTTTAGAATTGCATCACTGATCACACATTAGAATATATTAAAATGGGCTTTTCCTTGTTTCTTGTAGGTAACTGTCTGGACTCAAAATCTGATTTATAATGGATCCAGCCACAGTAATAGCTCTCTGCAAAGAGAACATTCAACCTTTACGTCATGGACGAAATGTTGCACAGCTAGGCACAGCACTTCGAGCGCAAGAAGACACAGACGTTCAACAGTTACTATTACAAGAAAAACAGTAAGGCTAATTTTTAATGTTTTGAATTACGAGTAACGGAGTATTTAGAATATGCAGTCAAAGCACGTGTGGCAAAAGCTTCTGATATTATTTATGATCCAAACTAGAACGTACAAGCGCCGGTCGAAAATATTTTCGAGAGGATCCCCGACCAATTTTCCTTCTGAGAATTTAGGACAATTGTAATTTTCCTCACTTGAAAACAATACAACCTAAATTTAAATAGAGGCGGGCGATACTGAAAAAGTTCCAATTCCTATACCTATACTTTACTAGAAAATTCGATTCCAATTCGTGTCTCAGTACCAAATCCATACCATCGATACTCTAAGCAGAGAGAGGGGCTCCTCCTCCCATCCCCCGTATCTCCCTCATTCCACCACCCCTCACGTTCTACCCCTCTCCTCGGTGGCATGGAGTATTGATAAAAACCGATACTCTGCCAAACAGTATATATACTCCGATACATCGACCTTCTAAGTATCGGCTTCGAAAATCGAATTAGATATCGCATTTGTGTCGCCTGTCTCTAATTTTATAGAAGCCATTCAACCCAAATTTTGTAGGATGCATGAAGACACTATCAAGAATTACGTTGGAGACGACCCTTTAGAGAACTGGTATGAGTACATTCTCTGGATGGAACAGAGTTATCCAAAAAGTGGACACGAGTCTCATATTGGTAGACTTTTGCAACAATGCCTCGCGACATTCGAAAAGGAAACAAAGTATCATCAGGATCGAAGATTTATTCGCTTGTGGATTAATTACGTAAGTATTTTTTTGTTGAGAAATACGTCCTACTGTAATACGAGAAACTTATTTTTTATTTCTAATTGCTGCAGATAAGTATGCAGAAAAATCCAATAGAATTATATCAACTTCTACACAATAATGGCATTGGAACGATGGTTGCAGACATGTATAGAGCATGGGCATTTGAATTAGAGCAAATTGAAGATTATAAAAGGGCAGACGAGGTTTATCTCATGGGCTTAGCCACGCGAGCTGAGCCAGTGGACGAATTGGATTGCGCTCACAAGTAATTACTGCTTGGATCTGCAGTATCGTCCAGGAGTATGAGGACTTCTACGAAAGAAGCAATTAAAAACATTCTAGGAAAATAGCAATCAAAACTTAAAAGCTGCATAAAAAGTACTTTGAAATCTCCTCTTTCAAATGAGTCCAAGAACATTAAAAAGTGGTCACTGGTTCTCGAATTATCATAAAATTGGTAGAGGTGTGCGCGAGATAAAAATGGCTTGGTCGAGCGGCGATTGCAGTCTGCTGTCGCTATTTCCTGTGCATTGACAAAGGACAGAAGATTGATTGTTCCTCGACTGAACAATGGTCGCCTTGTGCAAGCATCCACATTTTTTCTGATAATTCGAGAACCAAGTGAACCATTTTTATGTTCTTGGGCTTATTTTAAAGAGGAGAATTAAAAATTTATTTTGTGCAGCTTTCAAAATTTTCACTATTTTTATTCGCATCTTTTCTAGCTGTCCCCATACTCCTGTACGGTACTGTATGATGAAAATGATTGCAAAAAGATAGACTCATCCTTGATGTAGTAGTTTTATTTTTATTTAATTTGTGTTTTATTTAGAAACTTCCAGCTGGCAGTGGCACGTAAGATGCTCGGTCGATCTGATGACGGAAATGAAATATCTTTTACCGAACAGCGTCAGGCCTTTAGTTCTTTAAAAGCAATAAAAGCTGGCAAAAAAGTCGGTAGTGTCAGAACAGGACAACGTGTTCGGGACCATCTCCCAGGTTCAGTGCTACAAATTGGTGCAACTGTTCAAGACGAAAAAGGGAATTCCAGAATACAAGTTTACCAGGTAATGCGTTAGACAATTCACGGTAGATTTTTGCGAATAATTGGCGGATATGTCTGAAGAAGTAGATACTCTCTCCTTGTGTGACCGTCTGCGAAGAAAGGGACCTAACGCCTGGAAGATAAATTTTACAGAATTTAAGAGGCGGTTAAACACAGAAACTCCATAAGAGGGCCTTACTTTGCAGATGAATAAATAAATGTTTTCAATTCTGAAGGAGGAACTCAAAAACTATCGATTAATGTAAAAACTAAAAATCGATTTTCTGGGCGTTACATTCCTTTCTTTGTGGACAGTTACATTCATAGATTTTCCGCGTCATTAATGCATCTTCTTGAGTTTTTTTGTAGTTTCTGTTGATTTCGCAATATTCTGACTTCATCAGTCTGGTACACCTCCGGCACCCTCTATATTTTCACTAAATTCGCAGTTGATCAGGGTTTCCTCAGAAATGACTGTAGTTACAGGTGTAGGATGATTGGTTAAGTAAGGTCAAATACGCTCTGTGATATGAAACATCTCAAAATTAACTTGAAAAAATATGGTTTGAAAATTGAGGACTACACAAAAAATAAATCAATGAATTTTTTGACAAAAATGAATTACGTATGGTTTCTGCATATTTACGACTCTAGGAATGTGTAACTAGGAATGAAACACTGGTCGACAATAGTGGTGTGCATTTGTCTAATCTAATCGAATATTCTATTTTTGGATTCATTCAAATTGAGAATTGAGTAAAAAGGGGAAATACACAAAATTCCCGATAAACACAAAACATTAAAAACCACCAAAGTGAAAAAATCAAAATTTGAATATTTTCTTTTGGATTTTTTCTTGTCGAGGGGGGAGGGGGGTAAGGTTACTCCTGGCGTTCAGGTTATAAAACCCATTGTACTACACCCGTAGTTATTCTAAAGCCAGTACACCGAATCTAGACACTTTAAACGGACTAAATCTCGATGGAGTCGCTGTTTCCAACGTTCTGGAAATATACTTCTCGGGTGCCGGGCATGCCACATGGCAGAGTGACCGACCAGCGCCTCTTTGCAAAGCAAAGTGTGCATCCTGATGAAAGATCAAATGCAGAAAAGAATTTTGATTTACCTAGATGGTCTAAAATGTCATTTATTACAGGTAAAGTGTAAGGGTCTTGATCGGTATCAAGGTTTACTCCTCTGTAATCTGTGACCGTCCGCAATTTTCCACTCTTCTTGGGTACGACCCATATTGGTGAATTAAAAGGTGAACTTGAAGGTCTTATTATACCTTGCTGGAGTAAAGAAGCAACCTTTTCTTTCAAAAAATTTTGCTGGCTTTCTGGTGGTCGATAGGCTTTAATGTTAATAATTTTACCGGATTTTAAAATGATCTCGTGTTCGGTTAAATTAAAGTCGGTGTGAAAAGTACGCGACGTACAATGCATGGGATCTCCGTCTAAAGTATATACATCGGTGTATTGAAAAAAGATCTGCCAAATGGGTTCGGCCAGTTCTGACTCCACGTGGTCCATGCGGTTCCTTTCTAATAAATTTAGAATCCTGGGGTTTTAGTCCGTTCAGCTTTCTTTATTTCTCGATTCCAACGTCCTCGATCCAAACTTCTGCGTCTAGGTCATATTCTAACTTGATGTTGCTGACCGTTGTGGTTCTCCCAGGAACATAGGTTCCATCTGTATGTAACGGTAGTTTGACCTTTGCAAGTATCAGCAATTTCGGGGTGTTGGCATACCTTAGGAATTTCATGAGAAAAGTTATTCCTATTATACCTTCC
>CAKNYM010049879.1:23752-96225 GCA_932195095.1 Andricus curvator
TCACCCCCACCCCCATTAAAACTTCACACTCAATGCCCTCTCGCATACTAAAACTATATCGGTTTTGCATAAAATATCGTGTGTCACTCCGCAGCAAACCTTTGACGACCTCGCCCGCTGTTTGCAGTACTCGGCTATGCGCGCGCCTTCGGCGCGCGCATGTACGCCTCGTACAGCAAACATCGGCCTCGGACGTCAAAGACGCGGTTTGCTGAGTCGTAACACAATATACTATTTCAAGTTAGATCTGAAAACTTGCTTTTAACCTCTTTTTTCTCACGAGACTCGTGATGAGAATGTGTTCGTTAAAGCCGAAGGAGCTTTAACAAAAGAGAATTCACAATTATTAAATTTCATTTTTTGATGGTTTGACCTATAATTTCAAAAGTCCTATGCAAAAATGTGGGGGATGTACAATGATCGAGCGCGAAGCGCGAGATCCAATAGGTGCGCGCTCAAACTTGGCAGCCGCGCGCGCAGCGCGCGATGGAAGTGTGCTCGCGCAGCGGGCAGATTTTTTCTATGTATATTATGTTAAAATTCCTATTTCTGTGTATACGTTGACTTTTAAAAATCACGAAAAGCCATCTAAAACTTGTTCGGGGGATAAATATTTGACCGGGAAAAAACCGGGAATTTCAAATTGCCTGACCACTAGACACCCTGCTAATTCTGCTACTGCAAAATCTTCGGCAAAGAAAGAATCCATGAGTTTTAATAATCCTAGTCAGTTATAAATCATTATTAAAAACCAAAAAACTAATGGTTGTTTGTCATGTAAGCTCCCTAAAGGTCTAGTGATCAGTTATTTACACTTCATTATGTTGAAAAACAAAAAAAAAACTTTTTACCGTTAAAATTAGCCGGACTGCATTTGTTAATTAAATTTGTTGAAATAATCATCAATTGTTATTGGATGACGAAATCTGACGAGTAAATGACATTTTCGTATAATTTTTGGCCGATTCAGTAGAAAAAACTTGATTTATTTCATCATAAATACCTGCTGTGGATAATTGTTTGTAAACTAACAAATTATTGTCTTTCATGAATTTAATGAAAAAAAACGGGTTTTTTCTTTGAAGTTTTCAAATTTAGTGCGAATACATTGACGAATCACTGCTGATCCCCATGAATTTATTTTCACCCACTTATTTTTGTTATAACAAATTCAATACATTTTTAAACAACTGTTAAGCTACTAGACAACTTTTCTGGATAGTTGCTTCATTGATTCCAAGTATTTCGGAATGAATCCAAGTATTTCTCAAGAACAGGTGCTCTTATAAATTTTTTTTTCCATTTCTGTTATTAAATAAAAAAAGAAATTTTTTCGAAATTGGCCACAACAGATTTATGCGGATTTTTATTAGCTTTAATTTAAAAAAAAAGATCAAATCAGTTGAGAAATCACTTGTGAATATCAATTTGCCCACATAAATTTTATTTGCCCCACTGTTCGGCACAGGGATCGAACCCCAGGCGTCTTACTCCGTAGCCTGGCGCGCTATCTCTGGTGCCACCAAGACTTTTTAAAATTTAAATGTAGTCTGCCTAAGAATAAAATGGAGTTTTAATATTTTGGGATATTTTTTTTCTTGTGTCGGTACTTTTTTTTATATTGGTAGCGCATCGCTGCCTCATCGTCTACTGGTCACCAGTTGACGCGCTACCGTGGAATTTCTGTATAAGTGGTCGGCTGGCATCTTCCGAAGCATCCTCTGTGGGTGCTGCTGGGGAATTGCCACTTGTCACATTTGGCTGATCTTCCGCCTGGATGTGCCGTTATGGGTTTTGGCATTCCTCTTAGATGCTTTCCTCTTCGTTCTCTATCTGCCACCAGCATAGCCATCCAAGTGATAAAGGGAAAGTATATTTCGCTTTTATTTAAATGATATTCAGTACCTACTTTATTAGCCATTTTGAAACACGTTTTTTTTAGAAAGTACAAGTCGCTTGGATTGGTTGTGTTAAGTGAAAAACATATTTCTTATTTAGCTGCGTTACCCGCAAATAATGTTCGATATTCTCGATATTCACACACAAATTGTGAATTACACTTTTAATTTATGTGAAATAAGAATAACAACTCGTAACTGTTATATGTCACATATTTAAACGCAGCAAGCACTACAGAAATGTTAAAGATAAAATAAGTATAAGCATTCTAAATTATATTTACGCGAAGTGCCATCTTTGAAAATAGTATATTTCGATACGAGAGGCCAAATCGCCCGTGAGGACTCGAGTATGTAACACTATTTTTCTTTATAGAATACTATGCAAAACCCGAGATGTGTACATAACTCATCGCATGTTTTCTGCTTCCTCTATCATTTTTTGTAGGTCATCGAAACTTGCAATGCTGTCTTCGTCAGCGAAATCCATTTCTATGATTTTTTTGCTGTTTGCACCTTAGCTTGTAATAAAATCTTTAATCTCTTCATGCAACGAATTACTTGAAAGAAAATGAACGAAAAGAAACTGTCACCAACAAAATAAACCCAAACTCACCCAAAATGATGTTCGCATAGTAACCGCTTACGACGCTAGATGGCCACCGGTGGCCAAAATCTTTTGGTAACCGTGGAGACCATTTTGCTAACCGGTGACAGCGTTTTGGCCATCGATGCTGGAGATTTTGCTCATTGCTTTCGCGCACAGTTCGGAATCGGCCATTTTCGATGTCTGTAAACGGTGGGCAAACGAGTTCCTAATATATGTAGACCGCTAAAGTATTAATTGGTGAAAAAATCCGTTTTTTTTTCTAGAAATTGCCCATTTTTGCTGCAGTTTGTAAAATACATTAAGAGTAAAAAAAAAGATTGAGAAATAAGAAAATTCACCGCAAATCTAAAAAAATTTCTAGTTCTAATAGTCTAGAAGATATGGCTATCAGAAACGGGGTTTAAGTGAAAATTTTACGTAAATTTTTTACTTTTTTTTTAAATATCTGATTTGCAGTTCTTATCCTTTTCTCCGTAGATCCACGTTCCGCTACCGTACAGCACAGTCGGTGCAAGTGCTGAATTATATATTGCAATTTTAGTTTTATTTGCTACATTTTTACTTCTGGTAATGGCTCCTACACTGTCGATAACCCCTCTACCTTCGTTCTTTCTGTCAGTAGTAAATAAACTTGCAAGATAAACGTAATCATCAACTTGTTCTATCCTCTCTTCTTATCCCTTCCTTCAAATACGATAATTTTTTTTTATTTAAGTTAATTTTAAGGCCCATGTTCTTCATGATAGTAGTTAGTCTGCTCAACATTCTCTGCAAGCCATCGACTGATTGGGCGATAAAAATCTTATCATCTGCAAACGCCAACCCACTCACTTTCACTGTCCCGAGATCCACACCTTCTTCATCGAAGAGAGTCATTCTTGGGCACTTATCCATGAATAGAATAAACAGACAAGAGGACATAACGCATCATTCTCTAAAACCTTGCCTAATATGAAATCAACGACTCTGCTGCCCATTTACCCTTACACTCGCTTTACTACCTGCATATGTTGGTTTAATTACTTTTAGGAGCCAACCATTCACTCCATACTCTTTCAAAACTTTCCAAAGTTAAATTCAATCCACCTTATCAAATGCCTTTTCCAGGTCAACAAACACACAGAAAACTTTGTTGTTTCCTCTCAAACTTCTTCTGTGATCTGTCTGAAGCTAGATATCTGATCCGCACATGATCTCCCTGGCATAAATCAGTATTGGACTTCCCAGATCGTTTCTTCTGTTATTTCCATTATGGCCTTGAAACGTACACGTTCCCTAATTTCAAGGCTGGAGGGGCCCCACCTCTACCGCGAGTCGTGGAGTGATTTTTGACAAGCGACGTACATTGGCTGCTCCGGCCTTGTATCGCTGCGTTGGCTCCAAGCAACTTTTTCAACTGCGTTGTGAAAACGGTTCAGACGGTCCTGACTACCGACTTATTTCGCAGTTGAAAAAGTCGCGGTCCGTTGACCAGTGTTTTTGTTTTGATGTGCGGCGTGACAAAGATAACATTTCCTTGAAATAGTACAATTTGCCAACTAAAAATCAATACAATAGATTCAAAAAACGACTCAAATGTTTCGCGGACTGGAGTAGTGCGTTTTGTGGCATAACGACGTCGCGGGCATGAAAGGATGGGTGGAAATGTCAGGAAGGTTGTAGCATAGTTCTTGACATACGAGTGCAGACAACTTTTTGGAGAAAATATTATAAACGTAAAAGTAAGTTATAATGGTCTAAGTATTAATAGTTTTCAAGTGTATAATGCTAGAATAGTCGGCAATGTAAGCCGTCAGGAAGCTTAGGACATGGTACTGCAACTGCATACGCCTTTTTGGAGAAAATATTCCAAACGTAAAGGTAAGTGATAAAGGGCTGAATGGTAATATTTCTCAAGTGTTTCAAGTGTTTCGCAAAATACACTCAACTATCTGAAATTTGAGGTTAGAGTACCCGGTTCTGATCAGATCGATCTGACTTTTACGTTTAGCATATTTTCTCGAAAAAGTTGTCTGCCTATGCCGTCATGCTAAAATACTCAATTCAAAGCTTCCCGTTCTTCGGGTCTCTTTTTTTAATTGGTCAGCCGCTGACGTGGGCGTGACCGTACAGCCCGTACAGGGACCGTGGTGGGACATGACGGAACTGCGCAATTTGAAATAAGCGTAGATAAGGGTCTTGAAATAGGTGACCTTTGAAATATGGGATCTTTGAAATAAAAGGAAGTTTACTGTATTTTGCCTACGGAACATAGTGAGCTGTTAGCTCTATAATTATTACAATTACCTTTATCATCCTTACCCTTGTAGATTGAAATGATAATCGCTTTTTCCAGTCATTTGGAACTTCTCCAATCTCGGCACATACTCATCAACATTAGTAGCCTTACCATTCTTTAAGTTCTTAATTATAGCCCTAATCTCAGAGGCACAGCTTTTTTCAACGGGGGGTTTCAACATATCGTCTTCTATTTCGCAGAGTTTATGCTCCATAGCTTCACCTCCAAGTATTTTCTTGCAAAATTCACAATATCCGTCTCATGCTCCGTCCGTATTCCATACCATTTCACCCTTGCTATTCCTAATTTTGACTAACTCTGTACTACTACTTCCTTTCTTTTTGCCCTTGACCCATTTCCAATATAATTTGTTATTTCCTTCAAAATCGTTTAGCATTTGCATATCTTCCGCTAGGATTTTACACTTGCTTTATTTAACTAGTATTTTTACTGTTCTGTTTTTGACCTTATAATCATTTTCTAGTCTAATTCTCTCGTCTTATAAAATTGTAAATTATAAAAATTCTTTATCGTTGATTTTCAAGTTATTAATTTTGCACTGCTGATTCAAATAATTGAATTTTTTAAATCTTGACGCACAATTTAAAAATTAATTATTTTTAACAATTAGTTCCAGGATCCCAATTAAAGAATTCTTCCATTTTTAAACGAAATTTGGAATTGTTTAATTTTTAACGCTTTAGGTTTGAATTTATTTATTTTGAAAGTTTCCAATTAGAAAGCATATAATTTTCAAACTTTTTAGAATAATTAAACTCTAAAGATCACAAATTTGAAATTCTACAATTTTCTAACTTTGAATATCACTTGGTACTACATGATATGATACTTGTTAATAATATATTTATCGTCTTTAAAATTCCTATAATTTCAATTAAAAATTATGGTTTTAAATGCATAGTTCTAAAACAGTTTAATATTTGAGGCCTTGCAACCAAAGTTTTCTTGCTTCAAAAGTTTCAATTAGAAAATCTTTGGTTCGAAATTTCTTAATTGTTGGAGTTTTCGATTTTCAAATCTTACAATGATGTAGTTTCAAATTCAAATATTAAACATGTCAGTAGAATTTCGCGATTATACCTTTCAAAATTTCATGTTATAAGTCTTGATAGTCAGTTTTAAATTTAATAATTGTAGATGTAAATAGGAAGCAATTTCGAATTGACCAGCTTAGAATTGTGCTCCCTAGTTCAAGGTAGAGGGATTTCGTGGAGGCGAAAAAAACGTTACAGACTCGTAACTCCATATTGAAGTTTAATACTATATTGTTTATTTCAAATTTAGTAAAGGAAGAGTATTCATGATAATGATGATAATTATTAGGATGCAAGTTAAATGGGTCAGGCCCAAACCATGGTTAACAAGTCGAAAATTCTGTGTTTCACCACATTTCAGATGTACTGAAAATTGCTTAAAATCTACTACACGAAAATGGGCTTACAATTTATTTCTAACCATCATTTTAGCTAGTCTTCAACATGCAAGATGGCGTCAGCCTGAAATTTAGACTAATTTTTACTATTTAACCTTACTAATGGAGGCTAAAATTTAACCCAGAATTTAGGCTCTCACTACCCATATTATAAACGGAAACACACTCAAATCATACCAATCTCAAGAACAAAATAACAAATCCAGAGTAAAGGAAAGTTGCAACGCCTACCTTAGTCCCGGAATCCCAGAGTCCTTTAGATTTCAATCAAGCAGAAAGTGGACTCTTCCCAATAGCTCGATTTTGGGACTCCGGTCGATGGAATGTGAACCGTTCCGGTATGTTATGTGCCGGCCGGCCAAGATGGATGCTTCCGTGTGTTATGCCAGGTATCAGGTCTGTCATGGCCTGATATTTTACATATAATAGTCCTTCTAGTTTGCATTATTTTTGAAGCCCAATGATCAATATCCGGATGGGCCCCATAATCGTCTATAGTGTGACATGGCAGTGGGGTGAGTGTGATCAGCTTGGCCAAGTGAGGTGGTGCGGGTGGCGTACTGCGTGGTGGTGATGTTTTCCTTGTAGGATTTTCTAATTGAAAGGACTCTGGTATTCTTAAGACCAGTGTAGGACGTCAAGTCCTCCTTACCTTACGACTCCAGGTGCCTAATATTTTGCTGTGCAAAATCAAAATGCATAAAAATTAAACTAACGGAAATTGATACCTCAGTTGTCAATTAATATATTTAGAATTAAATAAATGTAGTTATTCGCAGGCAAGATTTTTAATGAAAATTAATTTCGAAGTTTTGTTCCATGATAAACTCGTGGAGTAGAAAGTGGTCTATTACTTGTGGCATTATTAGCAGGAAAATTAAGAGAGAGAAGAAACTCCATTACTAAGAGAGGAACGAGAGAGAGAGAATAGAGAGAATAGAGGAAAATAATAGAAAAAGAAACTCCGTTCCTACGAGAGGACCGAGCGGGAGTAGGAAAAATTAGAGAACAGAAACTCCATTCCTACGAGAGGAACGAGAGAGAAAGAGAGTTCGAAAAAATTAGAAAAAAGAAACTCCGTTTCTACAAGAGGAACTAGAGAGAATAGTGGAAATCAGTACAAGAAAGAAACTCCGTTCCTACGAGAGAGAGAGAGAGAGAGAGAGAGAGAGGGGGGGGGGGGATAGTACAGAAAGGAACTCCGTTCCTATGTGCGGAACGAGTGAGTAAAGATAAAGAAAATGAAAATCAGATAGTAAACCGAATTTGGAAAAGTCTTCCTCGAGAACTTAGGATTCATTGGGTGTAAATAAACTGTTACACGAGTCGTCGCTGATAGCCGCTGCACAACCGATTCATAATTTCAAAAATTATAACAAATAAATGTGGTTTGATTTGGATGAAAAATGTTTAACCAAAATATCGCGTACACAGAATGGTTACAATTCTGTAAAATTCTTATTAAGAACAGACGTGTCTTTAAGGGGGTCTTCTGGTTTCGAGCCACGATTTCGAGCCTATTTTTGGAAATTTACTGCAAAGAAACTACATATGATAATTGGAAACGGGTTTTTGCTATTTATTGATACATTCTTCGACTCCAAACAAATGACGTTTAAAATAGTACATTTCGTGACTAGGGTGGACTGACGGCCTTTTTGAAATAAGCGCAATGTTTTTGTAACGAGTCGTAGGTGAGGGTGCCTCAGGCCAATAGGTGGGATCTACTCAACATAAATGCGCTTTACAAGCCCTGTATTGTTTATTTTGGGACTGCCAATGGTTAATGAGAAAATAAATAAATCGTAAGCTTCTGCACGACGGAGCGACGCGGCTACTACGTGGCGTAGGGCAGTCTGTGACTTTTCAGACACCACATTGCTTTCAATGTAACACATCGATTTATAAAATTTAGAAGTGAAGGTAAACACCTTTTTTAGCAACAATTTTTCGCTGTTAAAAAATTATTTTTAACAATTGAATACGTAATAGCGACATATCAACAATGAATGTGAGTATGGAATCAAACTACAATTTAGTATGACGGCTTTTAAATACGGGTACTGTATTAAAGACTTCGGGATTAGAAAAAAGCTTTGTCATTACTTCTGTCTTTGAAATGGAAATGACAGCGTGTATTTGTTGTCTACCCTCAATTGTGATAGAATTGATCTTTTGCTTAAAAGCGCTTCTTCTGATTTGTATTCATCATCGTTATTGCAGAATTCGACATGAATTTTTTTGAAGTGTGTTTTAACAGAATGGAAGTTTCATGTAACTGCACATGGCAAAGGACCTTGTGATGTTATTGGTGGCATTCTTAGAATGGCAGCTGCTAAAACAAACCTTCAGCGCCTGCACGACAATCCGATTACTGATGCTAGAGAAATTCTGTAATAACGGTGAATACAAAGCAGAAGAAGTGCTTTTAAGCGAAAGATGTAAGTAATGACCAAGCTTTGTACCATATAATGCGTTTTTTTATATTTCATACAAACATTCACGAGGGGCTATTTCCTGAGTATTCAGGGAGTCAGATAGCCGATTGCTATACAGACCGCTGAACGGACTACTCCATGATCACTGTGACTACTCCTCTGACTACTTCAGACTCTGGGTGATCCCACCATGACCGGAGAAACATCAGTTGCTGTGGGCGACTGTTGTTTGCCTCTTTTTTGACTGCAATATAAGTAAGTGAATATTGTCAACAAGAAATCTTATCTTCGACTGTCAAAGTCTCTTGCGCACGTCTCGGTGCGCATGTCCGAACCATAGCTGAGACTACTACCAGACTACTACCGACCAGGCCCTCCAAGCTTCCGTGCCTGCTAACGACTACTAGTGAATCTCAGAAGGATTCCCATGTTCAATTCGAGGTAGTAGTCAGGAGAATACTCAGTGAACAGCCCCTCGCACATTCATTGTTTATATGTCGCTCTTATTCAATTGTCAACTTCAAATTTTATAAATCATTGTGTTACATTGAAAGCATTGAGTTGTCTGAATTTGTCTGAGTTTTCGCTTCATTGTGCAGGACTTTTCGATTTATTTTTATTCTTATTAATCAAGTTAGACAGATAGAGAGAGTCATGACAGATAGAGATCGCAGCGTCGTCTAGATTTACGATCCGAATATTGGAACTCCATTTGCATGCTTTCCTCTATGGGTAACTGTTTTAATTTTTCTTCTATTTCTGGTCGTTCAGATACATCATTTGTCTAATTATTTATTATTGAAAAACTACTATGAATGGATTTGTCTTGTCTTATTCATTTCTTACATTCTTTTTTATATATTAAGCTGCTAGGGCTAAATAAGGAGTCCGAAAATTATAAATGGTACTTAAAGTCGTCAATATTAAAACGTAAACTTAGTATATTTATTTGAAATATCATTAGGATGACGGTCCCGTCACTGAGGGAAAAAGCTCGAGTATTTTGGATCACGTACCTGTGGAAGAAGCTATACATAAGGAAAATACAATTAAACCTGGACCGTGGAATTCTAGTAGTAAAAAATGCCCTCTAATGTCGTCTGCCGTCAAAACATCATTTAAAGGTGAAAATACAATTGTGGAATAAAATATAAATTCTAAGTATGTTTATTAACAATTAAGTCATTCTTTTTTAGTTCACGAAGATCAACTGGATGACAACTATAACCTAGATAAATTGAGATTATTCCCGAATCATACCCCGTTTTTTGATGGCAGCAAATATCATGAATATCCGAAGGTTCCTGTATATGTATCAGATCCACCAAATCCTAACGTTATATTGAAACCTCACTATCCCAAAGAATTAGTGTACGCGAATAACGTCGATCAAAGTATGGAAGAAATCAGAGCACAGCAGTATGTGGACAGGTATTCAATTTCTATGCCCGTTTTTTCAAATGCCTAATGTTTTCAGTTGATTAAAAAAAAGCAATCCTAATGTTTATATTAATTTATTTACATTGTGTTTCTCACTTAACAGAAGATCTCAGAGTTTTCAAGCAAATGATCATCTCTCTATAAATACTGAGGTAGAGAATAATTCGGCAATTTACACGGAAAGACGTGAGCAACCCTTTGAACAGTATCATCATATCGCACAAAGACACCTTGAACAACAAGAGTTACATCGTCAATTGTACGGTGTAGAGAAACAAAAAATTGAAACTCACAGACAAAAAGCAACGCAACTCGAGATGGAAAGACGTAACGAACAGTTGGAACTTCAAAGGCAGCAAAGAGAAGAATTAGAAAGACTAAGATACGAGGCTGAACAGCTCGAATTCAAAAGACTGGAAGCAGAAAGATTGGAAGCTGAAAGGCTTGAGCTACAGAGGTTCGAAGCTGAACAGCAAGAATATAAGAGACTAGAAGCTGAGAGAATAGAAGTTGAGCGAATCGAAGCGGAGAGAATCGAAGCCCAGAGAATGGAGGCTGAGCTGAGGAGGCAGCAGAAGATGCAATCTTCTACTTACATGAGCCAACATCAGTCGTCTAGTACAGCAACTGAGGAGCACTTGCTAGGTCAGAGTTTAACTGTAAATACCAAGGAAGCTATGTCAGCTGTACAAGAACTTTGGCAATCACCGGAGGGTGGAGGTAGTAGTCCAATGATCAGCAGACCTATGGAACACAGAATGACGGATGCAAGAACAAAACTTGCTTTTAATATACACATGGATAGTTCTATGACGCAACACGTTATGTCAACCAGCAAACATCATCAAGGATTTAGCGTACCAATACAAACCTATGATGACCAGGAAAACAATCAAATCTACCAGGTTCCTTTTTCTAATCAAGACCATCAAGCTTTTGGAGGCCACGCTGTGCACAATCCGTATCACTATCAAGTACAAGTGAGTAAAGTATATTTTGTGATAAGAATATTATCTTAAAAATTCATGTCGATTTTTACTTTTTCTATAATTATAATTTATACTTAGGCACTATTTAACTATTTAACACTACATTCGTAAATTCATATAGTGCTGTGTTAAATTTGGACCAATTCTGCTCAAGTCCAGAAAAATTTTTATGAATTGAGGAGTCTATGTACGTTTCTCATCTAATTTATCATTAGCTTCGTTTCCTTCGTTATGCTGCCGAAAGGAAATCTCAGGAATATTTCAGGCGAAAATGTCAGGCCGGGTCATACAAATTTCAGTGAATTAGCAGTCTATTTGAATGATTTTGTCTCTAGAGATTGCCTGAATGATTTGGTTCCTTTTTTTATGTTTTAATTTATGATGATCCAACCTTGAGGATTCCGAAACACGAAAGGCAGGTAAGAAAGGTTTGGCTGTCATAACGTATTCATAAAACTAATCCCTTTCTACACTACAAATGTTTGTTTATTCATTTATATGCATATATTTATGTGTGGAAACTTCTTTATTTATGTATTTATTTATTTATCGCCAACGGCGATACCACGCTGAAAACACCAGTTCTCGTAAGATCACTGAAGTTAAGCATTGTTGGGCGCGGTTAGTACTTGGATGGGTGACCGTTCAGGAATACCTGCGTGCTGTTGGCCCGTCGTGGGTGTGGTGGCCCCACATTGGTAGTAAATATCCACCTAGAAACACTACCCGAATCGGGTAGTGAGGCAATGAACTTTCGAGTTCGAACTGCTAATCTATGTATGTATGTATGTATTTATAGTAATGTCATGACGATAAATCTAAAAATGCTATCTGTTTTTACGCATCTCGTATTGTTTACAATATACTTACAAAATATGATGTATTTTCAACTTATGAAGGAAAATATTATATATTTGTAATCGTACACATTCGTAGATTCTGATTTTGTATCTTTCAAATCCCTAATTTCAAAATTGAAAACCAAAATGATTTTTGTATTTCAAATTCTAAAATGTGTCCTCCGTTAATACCCCCGCAGTTTATCCATCAAAACTTGCTACAGGAAGTCTATCTACCTGGGTCGTTGGCTAGAAAAAATAGGACAAAATGCAGGCAGAAATAGGCCCAAGCTGACCGATCATCTTAAGCAGGGGCTCTTTGTCCGTAAGCACGTCCGAATCACAATCTTAAAAAATATATATTTTGCAATGAACGATTTGAAAATAGGATATTTGGGATCTAAACATTTTTGCGATTCCAGGCGTATGTGATTTGTCTAAAAAAGTTGAAAATTTTACAAGAAAGAAATTAGAAAATATATTATTCTATATGATATATCTACTTATTGAAATTTGAAACATTTTAAAATAAATTTCATATGTCTGGAATCGTAAAAACCTGTTGATTCTAAATATTTTATTTCAAATCGCTAATTGTAATATATATATATTTTCATTTTTGTAATATTTGCCTAGTTATAAATAAAGGACACCTCTGCCGGCAAGTATTCGGGTGAAATATGGTTAGTAGACATCATAAAACCACACTTGGTTCTTTAAAATCTACTTCCTGAGTAGCTATAGATATAAATGTCAGACTCTTCTTCTCCTAAATTCTCTACCACAATCTCTCATAGTTTCTACAATTCTTTCATCCATTCTTTCAAGGTTCCTTCAACTTTCAAAATTCTCATATTCTGTTGCGAGCTCCGTATTTTTTAGTTACTCTACCAACCGTCGTACACAATTCTGCCATTCCTTCCTAATCTTTCACGCCCACCATCTTCTTTCTCACTTCGACTTCTATATTTTACATTGGCGTAGGTAAAGAGGAAGAAATAATAGTAACAATAAACATAGATGTATGAGTCACACAGAAAAAAGGGTGTACAACTGTACATCAGGGTGGATCGAAAAACAGCCATTTGTAGATTGAGTGGGGGGGGGGGGGGGTCTCAAAAGTTGATATTACAGATGAAGTGATCCTAGAAGAACAGCCATTTGCATCCGGTTTGCGATGGACTGAGCCTGACGCTGGCAAGCCGGGATTTTGTTGAGTTGGCTCAGAAATGAAGCTTTCATACCTCCAAGACAGCCGATTATGAGAACTATAAGATTGACTTTGTAGCCTTGGTACAGTCTGCTCAGCTCGAAAAGAAGTGCTTGATATTTCGCCCGTTTTTCATCCTCCTTTGCCGTGATATTACCATCGGCTGGTGTCGAGAATTCAATCACGTAAATGATCTTTGTTTTCAGATCTTGAAGGACAATATCAGGCTTTGTAGCACCGATGTAGCTTTGTAGCTGCTTGGTGGTCAGCAGTTTACATTCGTTCAGCGTGTGATTTGCTTTCCTTAAATTTCGAGCAAATGCCCTAATTTATAGAGTGAATTTTTTATTTGATTTTATGTAGCTAATCACGCACTGGACATTTGATGCATGCCGTCTCGCCCTTTTAAATTTTAAACTGAAGGTGTGCAATATGCTCGCGAGTCTCACTCAGGCGTACTGAAGTATCGTTACTTCTATTGTCGCTAAGCAGGGAGACCGCTTTTTCGTAAAACACACAGTTCAGAGTCCAGAGATTAACATCTTCGGGGAGCAAATCGGGGAGAGCAGTATTACCTTCAGCTAATTTGCCCATCCTGAGAAAGACTTTTTGGTGAACGGGTTTCGTACTTCTCATGTTAGCATTATCGGCTATCTGCAAAGGTGGTCTTGCTGGAACGGCTGGTATGTTCGCTGGACGATGTTGTTCTTCTAGATAAAGAGCTTCATATTCGTTTTTGCGCAAAAAGAATACCTGATCTCTTAAATACTGGGGCGTTTTATGAGCAGATTCAGGGTGCATATTGACCCAATGTATATGTAACCTCTGCATGAATCCTCTTCGCGCCGGTGAGCTTCTTTGCCAACAGGTAAGGATGTCCCTCCTGAGTTGGTCTGATCATTTAAAACGATGTCCTCGCGTTTGTCTTTCCCATAAAGGCATACACTTATTTACAGGAGATGTCATGAAATTCTTCTAGTTCGAGAAAATAATTCACCAGGTATTCGTTTCTGAGACACGCCAGTGCATCACATTCACAAAGTATGTGATGAGCAGGTATTAATCTTTTCTTTCATTCATGAATATCTTTGCTAATATTTATTTACATATTAAATTAAGCATTATCATCAGGTTTTCAAACTTCCTAAATGTTTTCATAAAAATAAAATGTATTTAATACTTTCACTTGAACACGGAAAACTATTATATTTATGTATTTATAACCACTCTAGTTTATATGAAAGAAGGAAAATTTAGTGATACAACTGAATATTTATTCAAAACATTAAGGAATTTTGAAACCCGATGGTAATGCTTGATTTTATATGTAAATAAATGTTATCAATGATATTCATGAATGAAAGAAAAGATTAATACCTGCCAAACATAACCTCAACTAACCTTTCCACTAAATCACGTTTTTCTCCTTTTAAAGGTCGTTTCCTGAATTTCAGCCTTCGTTTAGCTGGTTCTTCCACTGATTTGTGCAATAATTTTGATTCTGGAACATCGTCTTCCGTGATTTTGCTTGATTTTTAAACATTTTTTCGAAGATGACAGGTGCCGACATATGTAAACAATGGGCCGGGTCTTCGCACTTTTTCTGCGGGGTTTTCCTAAATATACTTTAGATTTTGCGTACGTTTATAATCTCTTCTATTTACACCATTTTTTTCGCTATTGTTTTTATTGACAACATCCGCCATACATTTCGACACAAAACTGCTCGGAAAATTCGGAAATGAAGTAAAATTCCGGCACGTGCGCCCTGGCGAGGTCTATAATAAAAAGGTATATTCTAATCATGCCACCTGAAGTCCATGCGTGTACCAGTGAGGTACAATTGAATTAATAATTACAGTTGAATTACAATTGAAATAAGAAAATATTATTCTAATTATTTCAGGATAACTAAAAATCATTCAAAGGATTCAGCGATGTCATGAGAATTACAAAAATTCAGAACAGTTTAAAGAGTTCAAAGGAATTAAAAGAATTTAGAATAATTCAGAGAACAACTAGAAAAAAATTGTCTTCATTCAACAAAATCTTTTTGTTGGCCGCATTTGGTTGATTTCAGAAAACATTTTGGTTAATTGAAACAAATTTTGGTTCAGTTTACCAGTTTGCTTCAATCAAAGTTTTTGGTTGAGTCGTTTTGTTGATTAAAAAAATATTTTTTCGACTTTTTTTATTTTATATTATTATAACTTTTTGGTTGGATCTACCAAATAATTTAAGGGAGAATTTTACCAGAATCAAGCAAAAGATTTGGTTAATTCAAACAAAATATTTTCTTGAAAGCATCTTAAAAGTGATGGACGCATCCTTATCAAAATAAGTGATCCGGAAACAGAATCAATTGGGATTAAGCGATTAAGAAAACACGTGATTAAGTTTTGGGTAAAACAACAGAACGATTTTTTGAAACAAATGATCCTGCACAATTTATGTTACAAATGGCTTGCCGTGGAATTTTCTCGTCTTATGATACTTAGTAGTTAAATAAGCTACTAAATAATTCCTACAAGAGTACAAAATTCCGTGGAAAACCATTTACAATATAAATTGTGCTGGGGCAAAAACGCCTATTTGAATTAACTAAAATATTCTCTTGGATTGAGCAAAATATTTGCTTGATTTAACCAAAAGTTTTGCTTAGGTCAACAAAAATATTTGCTTGGATCAACCGAAGCATATGGTGTAATGAACCAAATTTTACTAACCAAAAAATTGTCTTGGGTGAACCGAATATTTCGTTGTCCATATAATAACCATATTCTAGGGTTGATTCAACCAAAATTTTGTTCATTCAACCAAATCTTTTTCTGGGCGAATCAAAAGAATTCACAGAATTTTAGAGAATTGACAGAATCCACAAGAATTAAGAGAATTCAGAAGAATTCGAAGAATACAAAAGACTTGGAGAAATTCATAATAATCATCGTTTGATGTAAAGATTCCAAGAGAATTAAAAAAACGTTAAAAGAGTTCAAAAGAGTACAACCTAATTCTAAAAATTCGTATGAATTGTACAGAATTCAAAATACTAATAGGAAATGTAAATAATTCAATGTGTATTCTAAAGATTACGAGAGAATAAAAAACATTTAAAGGAATTCAGTGGTCTCGTCAGAATTCTACAAATTCAGAACAGTTTACAGTGTTCAGAAAAATGCAAAGAATTCTGAAGAATTTCAAAAACTTAGTAAAATTCCGAGAATCAAAACAATATACAGAATTCAAAAGGCTTCAAAGAATTTAGAAGAGTTCAGCGAATCAAAAGAATTCACCGAATTGAAAATGCTTAAGTGAATTCAAGAGAATGTGGAGAATACAAAAGAGTGAAGGAAATTCAAAAGAATTCAGAGAATTTAATCGATTTCAGAGAATTCAAAAGAATTCAGAGAATTTAATCGATTTCAGAGAATTCAAAAGAATTCAGAGAATTTAATCGATTTCAGAGAATTCAAAAGAATTCACAGAAATAAAAAAATTCTGATAATACAAATGACTTATAAAAATTCTAATTAAATAATGGTGTGTTTTAAAGATTCCAAGAGAATAAAACAATCTTAAAACGAATTCGTTTGAATTCTACAGAATTCAAAATCAGCGGCCGCTGAAAATGGCCGCTCGATCGGTTGACGGTTCGGTGTCGGTCTGATAAATTTGTGGAAATTCAAGTTCTTCGCTGTAGTGAAAAACGTTTGTTATTGCCTATTGTTTCAAACATGTGGTCTAATTAGTGGAACTACTGTGAATAACTGTTATGTGAGTGAAAATTAGTGGTAAACGAGTGGAAACTCAACTCTTTTGTGTGAAATATTGCCTATCCCAAAAACATCCTACAACTTCACAATAAACCTTATGTGTTGTTTATACTGTTGAATGGGGAGTGAGCCTTTAACTTTCGTTGACTGCAAGGATTTGGGATCTTTTCCTGCTTTTATTATCCAGTAATTGGAATATTATTTTGGCTGGTTGTTGTGAAACAAGGTATTTGCTGGGACTACTAGTATTGTTCAGAGTGAAAACATCAACCTGGACTCGCTTCATGATGCCTAACTCAAAAGATAACTCCAGTCTTGTAGTCGGTACATCAGAATCCTTATGTCCCCACTGTGGTAGCAAAGCACGCACGGGAGTCACTTGTACCAGCTGTGGTACTCGTTTTCACGATGGTTGTGCTAAGAAATACAGAATATCCCCGAGTGGCGTAATCGCAAAATGTTGCTCGTCTAAACCTACATCACCGATTCCTTCTGCGTCTGTTGACAACCTGGAAGCTATGATGTCAACATTAATTGAAAAAAACCTTCAAGCAATAAAAGAAGAGCTTGCCAAAAATAAAGACGAGTTTAATAACTCTTTACAAGACATATCGAGAAAGTTGGATGTAGTTACTAGTCGTCAAGAAGCTACAGATTTAACAGTAAAAAATCTCAAAACAAGGATAGATAATGTAGAATCTTCTTTGACGGACTTAGAAAATACAAGCTCGTCCACGGAGGCTCATGATGTCGTCAAAGAGGTTTTGGATCGGCAAACAAGATCGAAAAATATTATTTTTTATGGAGTGCCAGAATCTCGAGGAACTACATCAGAATCCAGAATTCTTGATGATAAATCGAAACTGTCAGATGTCTTTGATAAATTGAACATGTCAATAGAAGGCTTAAAATATACCGGGTCGGTAAGAAAACGGATGCATCGTGCCGCCCAATTAAAGTAATTTTCATGCAAGCTAAAGATGCTATTCAATTTTTACGTGGAAAATCCAAATACGATGGCCCCTATACTTTTTATGGTGACCAAACTCAAATGCAAAGGGACTATTATAAGAAAATAAAAGCTGAGCTTCAGGAACTTCGAGATAAAGGCCAAACAAATAAAATTATTCGCTTTGTCAACGGAACACCAACGATTGTGGATACCAAAATTTCAAAAAACGTAAAACATCTTCAAGAAAATTAAAATCGTCTTTGGCTAAAATCTCTGTTTATTACCAGAATGTTCGAGGTTTGAGAACGAAACTGCAAGATCTTCGAAATTTTACGGCTGTGTCTTCGAATTTTTGGGACATTATAGTTTTGACAGAGACTTGGCTCCATAAAGGCATCAGTGATTCTGAATTAGGCCTCGAAAATTACTGCATCTATAGGAGAGATAGAAACTCAAGCACGAGTTTATACGTAAGAGGCGGTGGTGTTTTGATAGCTGTAAATAAAGCGATATCTAGTACTCAGGTTTTTAAAGCAGAAAGTTCAGTGGAGCAAATCTTTGTTAAAATTAATATCGATCATAGGGATTATTTGATAAGTTCTATATATATACCTCCGGCCTCACCAATCGACACTTTTTTCAAACACACTGCAACAATTCAGGAGGTAATCAGTTCATACCCTATTGCAAAATTATTATTCTTAGGTGATTACAATTTACCTGTAATTTGTTGGCAAAATGATAATATGGGTGTTTCAAAAGACAAACAGACCTCTGTTAGAGGTGCAATATTAAATGCGGCCGAAATTATAGCTGAAACTTATGGTTCTTTGAACATCAATCAAGTAAATCATGTTCAAGATCTCAACAATAATCTTTTAGACTTGGCATTTTCAAATATTATATCTTCTAGTGTCCAAATTGTAATTG
Source organism: Andricus curvator (assembly GCA_932195095.1). Lineage (NCBI taxonomy): Eukaryota > Metazoa > Arthropoda > Insecta > Hymenoptera > Cynipidae > Andricus > Andricus curvator. The sequence goes on from CAKNYM010049879.1 coordinate 42,563, forward strand.
ATCCGCTGAGTCGTTGTGACAACTTTCATCCACCTTTAGAAATAAATTTTCTATTACATGAAGATTCCTCTACTAAAAAAGAAGTTTATTTAAAGTATGATTTTGAAAAAGGAAATTATCCGCGTATACTAGAATATCTTGCCGAAGTAAACTGGAATGAAGAGTTGCAAAATGAGAATATCGAAACGTCAGTTGAACACCTCTATTATCATTTAAATTTTATAATACAAAAATTCGTCCCAATCAAAAAGGTTTTTTCTTCTACATACCCAAGATGGTTTAACAGGGAATTAAAAAATCTAATTTGTTTAAAGAAAGAAGCGCATAGAGAATACAAAAAATGTCAGACTATAAAAAATTATGAAATCTTTAGCTCACTCAGAGATAGGTGTAATACTCTGAACAGTTTTTTACATTCTGAATATATAAATAAAATCGAAAATGAAATAGAGAACAATGCAGGGACTTTCTGGAACTACGTGAACCAAAGACAAGACAAAGCAGCCACCCCAACCACCATAATTCACAATAATGTTGAAACGACAGACTGTAAAGAAATAGCAAATGCTTTTGCTGATTATTTTCAGTCAGTTCATTTAAATTATGATCCGATAGATTATCGGACTGATCACAATTACAATGTTAATCTCTCAACTGTAGAAATATTCCCACAATTAGTTTATGAAAAAATGACGAATCTGAACCCAAACAAAGGTGCAGGTTCTGATGGAATACCTCCAGTGTTCTATATTAATTGCTGTTCAGTTCCCTCTGAACCTTTGAGTGTCATTTATAATCAGTCTCTGTGCACAGGTGTGTTCCCGAAGCTCTGGAAGGTCGCTGTATTGACTCCAATATACAAGTCTGGTCCCAGGCAAAACATTACTAATTACAGACCTATCTCAATTCTGAATGTTGCTGCCAAAATTCTAGGTAACATTATCGCTGATGCTTTACAGAACTCTTTCAAACATGTACTGGTTGATGAGCAACACGGTTTTCGCCCGAAGAGGTCTACACTTACTAATCTTACGATTTACAAAGAATATATCACTTATTATATGGAATCTGGTTTTAAAGTAGACTCTATTTACACTGATCTGCAAAAGGCGTTTGACCGTGTTGATCACGAGTTACTTTTAAGTAAACTAAAAGCTTATGGGATCACTGGCCCACTGTTAAGATGGTTTGGCAGCTACCTCAAGGACAGGAACCAATTCGTGAAAATTAATGAGTTTTTATCTAAAGAATTCTTCCCTAGCTCTGGAGTACCTCAAGGATCACATCTGGGTCCCATATTGTTTATAATTTTTATGAATGATATTACTCGCGTTGTAACTTTTGCAAAACTCTTACTCTATGCTGATGATTTAAAACTTTATTGTGTTATAAAAACAGTTAACGACGCGGAACTCTTGCAACAAGATATAGACAACATTTGTCAGTGGTGTAGAGAGAATAATATGTCTTTTAATGAAAGTAAATGCTTTGTTATCTCATTCTCCCGCAAGGCTGATACTTTGAATTATCAATATAACATAAATGGTTCCCGCCTTCAGGTGGTGTCAAGCATCAGCGATTTATTTATCACTTTTGACTGTGCTCTCACATTTATACCGCACATTAATAGTATAGTTCTTAAAGCATCAAAAATGTTAGGTTTCATACTCAGAGTGTCTATAGATTTTCGCCGAACCTCAACATTAAAAACTCTATTTTTATCAATAGTGCGTCCAATTTTAGAATATGCGTCTTTAATTTGGGCTCCATATCAAATTGTATACAAGGATAAAATTGAATCCATACAAAATCGATTTTTGAGGGTATTAGCGTTTAAGCTCAGAATTAAGAGAGAGACTGATTACCTTCGAATTGTATCTGAAATGATGAATCTAGAATCCCTGGAATGTAGACGTTTTGAAGCTGGACAGATATTTCTATACAAGATCCTAAATAATGTCATAGACTGCCCGCAATTATTGCAACAAATTCCATTCAAAATACCATCTAGATCACTTCGACCAGATGGTGAAATATTTCGTGTACCTGACCATAGAACTGACTATGGAAAGCATACCACGTTATCATCTATTTGTAGATCATTTCATTCAATAAACAAAATATCACATGATACTGATATATTCAGTCAATCTCTCAGTGAATTTATTGCATTAATCAAGGCGTTCTATTACATGGATTAGGCTACTATATAATGTTTATATTTTAATCCACTATGTATTCACTCCTGGTATGTGCACTGATCTGTATAGAATACTCTTATATATATATATTTTTTTTTTCTCTTTTTAATTAAATCTCATATGTATAAAATTATGTAATACAATGTTCAAAAGGTGTAAACCGTAAATAAACTAAACTAAACTAAAATACTGGAAGAAAGTTAAAATAATTCAACCTGTATTGTAAATATTTCAAGAGAATTCAGATAATTCAAAGGATCTAAAGAAGTTCAAACTAATTCAAGATGTATTCTAATGGTTACCAGAGAATTAAAAAAAAAACATTAAATGAATTCAATTTTCACATGAGAATACACAAAATTCATAAAAGTTTAAAGAGTTGAGAGAAATTCAAAAGAATTTACAGAGTTCAAAAGAATTCAAAGAATTTAAAAAATATTTCAGAGAATTAAAAAGATTTCAGAGAATATAAAAGATTTCTGAGAATTAAAAACAATTCAGAGGATTCAAAACAACTTGGAGAATTAAAAATATTTCAGAGAATTCAAAATAATTCAGAGAATTCCGGAAAATTCAGAGAATACAAAAGACTTAAAGACATTCAAAATAATTCATGGTGCATTGTAAAGATCTTAAGAGAATTAAAAAAAAGTTTTAAAATTCTAATGAGTAAAAGTGAATTCAAAGAATTCGTTCGAATCCTGAAAATTCGTTTGAATTCTAAGAATTCGTTTGAATTATAAAAATTCGTTTGAATTCCACAGAATTCAAAATACTTTAAGGAAGTTACAAAATTCAACGTGTGTTCTAAAGGAAAAGGTATTTTCTAAGATTTATATCTCGTCGCGCAGTTGCCGTGTGAAGTTGCAACAATGACATTCACCACCTCTTGCAAATTTAAAATTACACGGCTTCAGTTTTTTTGCACACACACACACACACTTGTCAATGACACATGAACTGCCGTCCATCTAACACGTGCTTCTGATTGGTTAATCTTTAATTGTTAATTACTCATTAATTATTAACTTGACAACAAATCTTTATTATTTTCGACTATTTTTTGTGAGGAATTCTAAAATATAAAAATGTACCTTCAATCCTGGGACACCCTGTATATCACTATTTAAATGAGGCATTTCGAAATCAACATCAAGCCATAGAGCGTTTTTCAACTTAAATCTGTCTTCTTTTCTATTTGCAACTTCAAACTTAGCATTATGTCTCGAATAGAGATATGGAATCTAGTTTTTCAGCTTGGATAATGATTCGCGCCCTCACTGACTGGCGCCTCTCGTGGGTCCTAGGTGGAGTTCTTCTTTCTTCTAGGTAAATGTACCCCTGGGTCTCGAGAAGCCAGACGTCCAAATCTTGCATACCCGTTGGTGATACTCGTTGGCTACGAGGAAGCTGGAGGTATGTCCTCTTTCCTCCTGATTTCAGGAACAGTTCCCATGGGTTGCAACTTCGCATACTTCTTGCGCTACTCTTGGAGAGGTAGACGGAGTCAGCATTTCCCTTAGGAATTTCTTCACCACGAACTTCCTAACCTCCCGGTCTTTTATTATATCGGGATGACCCTCGATGTCCCCAGGATATGCCAACCCCTCCGGAGGAAATATTAGGCGGCGTTTCGGTTTCGGAAATAGCACGTGTACCGCCCTTCTGGTCCTCAACGAGTACCGCATGTGTCCGTTCGGTGGTGGTCTACTTGTGACTGGCGTTAGGACGTCGACGATCGGGCACGGTGTCCTTGGAGGTGAGGGCGTCCTCGGAGGCAAGGGTAGTGGTTTATCGAGGTACCGTTGCGGATGGTTGCCTTCGCCCGGGGCGGTGGAGTAGCCACGCTCCCGGTAAGCTTTTAGTGCAGCCTCGCGTTCCCTGTGGATGGCCCGGGCCCTCTTTTGGCGTCTGTTTAGTCCCATGCGTGAGGTCGCTTCGATGTGTCGATGAGGTCCCTTAGATCCAGTACCGAAGTACTTGACCGTATTCCGTTCAAAGAAAGCACGAAACCTCCGAGAAGAACTAGTGAGTAGTCAACCAGATGGGTACCCGAAGGACCACGCAGGTTGACTGGTTCAAAGGAACTTCGATCAAGTACCGAAGTACTTGATCGTAATGCGTTCAAAAAGAAGGCGCGAAGCCTCCGAGAAGAACTAGTGAGTAGTCAACCAGATGGACACCCGAAGGGCCACGCAAGTTGACTAGTTCAAAGAACTTCGATCAAGTACCGAAGCACTTGATCGTAATGCGTTCAAAAGAAGGCGCGAAGCCTCCGAGAAGAACTAGTGAGTAGTCAACCAGATGAACACCCGAAGGGCCACGCAAGTTGACTATTTCAAAAGAACTTCGATCGAGTACCCAATCGTAATGCGTTCAAAAATAAATATCGACAATGGAATATTGCTCTGAAAAGAGCAATTTACATGTTTGATAATAAGTAGTTGGTATGCCCAGTTGGAATTATCTCTCTTTATTATTCGTGAGCCTCCCTAGGCAGAGAGAGAGAGCAGGGTGCGAGCGAGTCGTTCTGTTCTTAGTGCCGGGTGAGGGCCGAGTGTCGATTCTGGCTAGAACACGCGTCTATATGCACAAGAGCCCCGGGCGCGCGCCAGAGCTCGTCTCGACTCCCCCCTCCACGCGAGGTTGGTGAGTCTACCCCACTTCGCCGGTACGCGCCAATGGCAACATTGCCAGTTTGCGTTTGCCACCAGCCAGTCTCCCGTGTTCTCTCTCCGCGTTACAAACTGTTTAACTAACTTATAATCTAATATTTATTGTTAAGTTTAGAGTAAACGTTGAAACAGGTTCTGTTCATTCCCTGTGCCCGTATTAACTAGTTCAATTTATACTTCAAAAGGATATCAACACCTAAGGTAAATAATGTGATAATACTAATATATGAACCATACAATAATCATAATTATAGAATATTAAAATGTTTAATTTATATAATTATAAATATTATTATTCTCATAGTATTATAATGATAATAATACCATACCATTATGTATACTATGCATATAGTATAGTATCGTGAAATCATAATAATTTGAGAACAATAATACTATAGTGATAAAATAGTCCTGAGATTTATATATTTTTCAACCTATACAGTGATGAATGAATAATTATTAATAATATTATTAATAATATGGACGTCTATATGTGTATGCATCCACATACAAAATATCTACATTAAAACTATTATGGTACTTAATTTAATTAATTCACAAGTAAAAGAAATTTCGAGGGGAGAGCCACTGTATAGGTTGTGGTTCTAACGGGACGCTGAACCCATGGAATTTTCCACGCGCGTGACGTGCCACTGGTCGCGTACCCCAACGTTACGATCACGCAACAACTCGTGAAGACGAGAGCTGGGAAACTCGAGATTGGTGAGCCGATGCTGGAATAAAATTCCCAGCAGTGGCTCTCAAAACTCAGAGTTTCATAACTCTCTCATTTTACATTTATTGATGTATATCACATGCGAAAGTTTAATAATTGAATTTTGAAGAATGTAATCGGCTACCGAGAGTAGAAATATATGTACTTATAATGACAAATATAATAATATAAACAAACCATTGAAGTACAAACCTGCATATCGAGTACCTAAAGATCTCTGAAGAAAAATAAAAAAAAGGAGGTTGGGTGGGCCCCTGCCATTACCCACTCCAGTGAGACCCAGCACTCGCTTGTGACTGATGTGTTGCTTTGCCGCGCACGTAGCTTCACTCGCAGGTTAATCGTATCTCTTACTAGTCCAAGCTCCCTATGAAATTTGAGGTAAAAAATGCTACCTGAAATTTGACTTCGGATTCTTGTAGTGCTAGCATGTAGAACAAAAGCCTATATGTTTGCGACCAAGCTTTCGGAAGCACTGTGTGTGTAAACAATCGACAAAGATAGCAAAAACAGGTTTTTTGTTTATTGCAACTAACCTATATGTCTGTCAGAAAAAAATTTTAGTTAAAAAATGTAGGTCTTACAAATGTCTAAAAAATGCCGTGTCGTACATTAAGATTTGTTTACTTGGAAAAACCGTCCGAAAGTGCCTTTTTTTAAATATGCAATTATTATTGCAATAATTAATTAACAAATTTAAAACTTGGAAAATATCTGTCCCTTACCCCCCTTTCAAAAGCGTGCAAAACTTTAGCCCGAAATAATAATTAGTTTTCATAAAAACTCATTTGTTATTAAAAAATGGACTATTTTTCACCGGAATTTCTACAGATTTGGCCGATAGGATCTCAACAAAAACTGGGTTATTTCCCTGTACAGGAGTTGTGCTATCAAGTACACTTAGCAGCAAAACTATTTTTCATTATTAAATTACATAAAAATGGCTACAAAAAGAGCGCGCCTCCTCAGAACAAAGTTTCACTTAAAAGATCAGGCTAAAGTTTGTACCCTAGAAATTATGTTTTGGGGATGCCTCCTGAGTATTTTGACCGAATATGAAAAAAAATCGTTAGGCCCCCGTTAAAAATAACTCGATATTTGTTGCTTTTTGATCAATTTATGTGATTTTTTTAAAGGAACAAGTAATATGTAAAATATTCTCTGATAAAAACTTTTAAGTCTTGGTCCAAATAATTTCCCACGTAATTAATATTGATTGACTTTCCCCTCCCTTGTAGATTTTGGAAAATGTGTGAAAGACATCAGTTTTTTTAAATTCTACTTTTTTGTTGCATTTTACGTAAAACTTCTAAAAAGCAAAAAAAAGTTCTCGTAAGATCACTGAAGTTAAGCATTGTTGGGCGCAGTTAGTACTTGGATGGGTGACCGTTCAGGAATACTGCGTGCTGTTGGCCCGTCGTGGGTGTGGTGGGCCCACATTGGTAGTAAATATCCACCTAGAAACACTACCCGAATCGGGTAGTGAGGCAATGAACTTTCGAGTTCGAACTGCTAATCTATGTATGTATGTATGTTCTAGCATAAATAGTTCTGAAGTTATGGCGTCTTAAACAGATTTTTCAGTAAAAAAACAACGTTAAATCTTTTTCTTTTCGAATAATATCTTGTCCCCTATACATCCTACGTGAAAATTGTATTAAAATGAATTAAAGCAGATTAAATTATCTTTAAAACCAAAAAAAAAAAAAAAATTGATTTCAGCTCTTCCAGAACATCAGTTATATTCTCTTATAGCAGGCTGCTTTTTGTGGAACATTATTATGGATCGGATTTTAAATTTTAAACTTATTTCGTATGTAGTGTTTCAGTAATTTTCACTATTTTCTTTAACGCTTGTGCTCGGAAAAAGAAATTCGTCAACTTCAAGGTTTAAAATCGGCCTTTAGAGAAAATTTATAAATCATTTATTGCTACAAAAAGCAGCCTGCTATAAGAGACTATAACTGATGTTCTGTAAGAGTTAGAATTAATTTTGTATTTTATTTTAAAAATTATTTAATCTGATTTAATTCATTCTGATACAATTTTCATGTATGATGCATAGGGGACAAAATATTATTCGAAAAGAAAAAGTTGTAACGTTTTCTTTACTGAAAAATTTCATAAAGACTTCATAACTATTTATGCTAGAACATTCTTTTTTTTTTTAATTGTTCGGAAATTTGTGAACGTCTTTTTTTTGCTTTTGAGAAGTTTTACGTAAAATGCACCAAAAAAGTAGAATTTAAAAAAAACTGATATCTTTCACACATTTTTCAAACTCTAAAAGGGAGGGGAAAGTCAATCAATATTAATTACGTGGAAACTTTTTTTGGACGCAAAGTAAAAAATTTTTATCAGAAAATTTTACGTATTACTTGTTCCTTTCGAAAAAAATCACATAAATTGATAAAAAAAACAACAAATATCGAGTTATTTTGAAAGGGGATCTAACGATTTTTTTTATATCGGGTAAAAATACTCAGGAGACATCCCCAAAACATAATTTCTAGGGTAAAAACTTTAGCCTGCTCTTTTAAGTGAAACTTGGTTCTGAGGAGTCGTAAGAGGGTATGTTTTTTCGTCATAAACTAATAGAATAACTTTGTCAATTTTTACGCAATGGATTCGGGATAAAATTCATTCGAAATGTGCTATTTTCCTACACATTAAAAAAAATTGTTGTACTTTCAAGGTGTGGGGGGGGGGGGTAATTTTGTACTCCAAAAATTACTGCTATTCCAATTTTCAACCTACAAAGCTGGAATTCACATCAAGTACAGAATGAGAGCTGTACTATTTGTTGTTTAATTTCCAAGGCAATGCATTATTATTTTGTTGTTGATTATGGTGACTGCTTATGGGAGAAGGATTGATGCAGTCTGTGGCGGCGAAGTGGGAGAAGCCGCTGTCGCGTACGTATGGAAGATAAATAAAAGAACTAATCCGATATTATTAATCTGGTATTGGATATAATTTTTTCGAGAAGCCACCAATAGATTTATAACCAGCACGGAAAGCTAGTCCAAATTAAAAAAAAAACATCTTGATACATAAATTTGTTGCTGAGATATTAAAACTGTTTGCAATTTGAACACGTGAATTCAAATCCGGCGCGAGCTCCCGACATGCCACAGCGGCTTCCCCCACTCCGCCTCCACTGACCATTTTTATGCAATTTAATTATTAAAAATTGTTTTGCTGCTGAGTGTACTTGATGGCACAACTCCTGTAGAGGACAATAACCCACTTTTTTGAGATCCTATCGGCCAGATCTGTAGGAATACCGTTGCTGAAGTTTTGCACACTTTTCAAGGGTGGTAAGGGACATATTTTCCGAGATTTTGAAACTTGTTAATTAATTATTGCAATAATAATTGCATATTTAAAAAAAGGCATTTTCGGATGGTTTTTTTCCAGGTAAACAAATCAACAAGTCATAATGCACGGCACGTCATTTGGTAGATATTTGTAAGACCTACATTTTTTAACTAAACTTTTTTTGTGACAGACATATATATGTTGATAGCAAAAACAGGTTTTTTCCTTTAATGCAACTAACCTATATAAAGGTTAGTTGCATTAAAGGAAAAAACCTGTGTTTGCTATCTTTGACGATTGTTTACGCACACAGTGCTTCCGAAACCTTGGTCGCAAACATATAGGCTTTTGTTCTACATGCTAGCCCTACAAGAATCCGAATTCAAATTTCAGGTAGCATTTTTTACCTCAAATGGTTCTTCTTTTCATAGGGCGCCTGGACTATACGGGAAGGATCGGGGTGGAGGAGTTGACGTGCGTTACCCATCTGGGCATTTTTACACGATTGGATAGGTAGCTGCATGACGGCTAGAACAGAAAATGGCATTAGTTTGTGGGAAAAAACCCCTTATTGAATATCGGCATGTCCACTCTAATGTATTTCGTGGGGGTACATAGAGATTGTGGCGAGGCGAATCAGCGACATCAAGGGGAAGTAGCAAGAATTATAGTGTTCATATCAAAGATGATATGAATCCTTTCCCCCCACGCAAAATGTTTTTTAGGTTAAGTTTACTTCTAAGGGTGGAGTCCCATAGGAGCGGAAAACTGGGCATAATACGCAAAACGTCAAATCACTAGACATGTCAGCCAGTGAAAGTGTTTCTGTGGATTACTACGAGAATACAACTGACTGAAATATCTAGTGACTTGACGTTTTACGTCTTACGCCAAGTTTGACGCTGACATGGGACGCCAGTGCTCATCATTGCTAATGCCAATGAAAAAATTTTGATGGCACACCAGTGCCGCCTAGGGCACGTAGCAATTACTATTTTTCTTTCGCCAGTTTGCCTAGGGAAGTGGGCACACCGTGACTTACTGAAGAATACATGAAATCTGATCTCCATTTATAACTCCAGACATTCATTTTATTTGTGCGAAACAAAAAACAGTGGCCACCTGATCGTGAAAAATCGAATTAACAATTTAACGCGGTAACTTTTAAACTGCATTGAAATTTTTTAAACTTAAGATTCTAAAATAATGATAATAAAATAGTAATTTGTATTTTATTAAATTATCATTTCAGTATTTAGCACATAGTTATTTAAACTATGTTATTTATTATATATTAATTAATTTATAATCTATTTTTTATTCATTCTTCATGTTTTGAATTAAATTATATTAAATTTCTAATCTACTTAGTAAAATATTTTAATAATTATAAATAATTATTATTATCCTAAATAATAATTATTACGAATAATTTTTATTGTTTTCATTTTAGTAATAGTTGAGATATTCAAATCTCATTCATAGATGTTATTATTGGGTAGGCGAGTGCATTGAATATCTCCATACAAGTGGGAACAACTGAATGGGCACAGGCACGCTTTGAATAAGTTTTTTTCTAAAACAAGTGAAAACGCGCAAACTGGCCAGGCCTAAAGTGAACATTCTTGTGAAAAAAATGGTACCTTACTTTTCTCATTTGGGCGTGAAGTTTAGGTGTGGAGAGAAAGGAAATGGCTCTCATATGGAAAGTATCACTTTATTGGTGAATAAATTACACAAAAAATATTAAACCTAAGGTAAGTGTGCCAGTTATCGGAAGCTTAAGGCGAATTTCAGATTTCAAATGCTTGAAAAAGTATAGTAAACATATTTAAAACTTAAAAAATGGGTTTCATCGAATAAATCGGACCTTTAGAAATGAAATTTACTTATTACTTGCAACATATCCCATTAGAATGAATATTATAAGAAGTTTGAAGTTATAAATACGAGAATGCATGGGTTATCGGCAGAGTCAAAAACCTGGCTAATGCAGTTATCGGCACTTCAATGTGCGAGTGATCGGCATCAGCGTTCAAGAATATTTTTAAACTATTTTATTTTTATTTATTTTTATTTTTTTCGCCATCTGCCGACAACCCATGCATTGACGAAGACTGGCACATTTACCTTATATGTTTTTGAACAGCTATTGCCCCTATTTCGTAATTGTTAAACTTTCATTAATCAAAAATACAACAATGCGGTTTCCAAGTTCAAGATTTCACGTAATAATATTATTAGGCAAATATAATTGTATGAATCGATTATTACGTATCCTGAAGTATCTACAAAATAATAAATTGGTGGATTCATTTAAATTCCATACTTAGTTATTGGCCAAAATTTCGGGTTTCCGGGCCCAATGTGGGCTGGTTCTTCTGTGACACATTTTGGACTAATACTGCGTTTTGTTCCAAAAGTCTAGTAATAGCTGCTAGAACTTGCTAAATATTTTGCTGGAGTTCTTTCTGAAACTCTTTTCTATATTGCGGAATTTGATTTGAGACATTTAAAATTGGCCTTCTTTGATTTTCGAGTTGAACTTATTTATTCAGCGGCTGTTGACTTTGTAGAGGTTTGAAACGTCTTGACTTTTGATGTTCGTTTGATTTGGCCAACCAAGTCAATCAGGTAATGATAGCGGAACAAAATGCAGTTCCACTCTTCTTTATTCACTGTTCTCAGACAAATCTAGTTGATTCTCATATTAAAAAAAAAACTGTCTTATAATACGCCAGAAAAATCGAGAACTTTTTTTCATGGTATCATGGGTCACGTTCCTTTTTTTCACGTCTGCGTCGATACATTCAACAGGACCGAACTCGCACAACCGCCATTTTGATTATTTAGCTTAGTTTCCGGAATTTTCCGATTGTCCCGATTTTCGCGCATTCGAGTCACCCAACAAATAATAGTTAGTGGAAATGGGCCACTATCTCACTTCCGAAATTGTGAGAGTTCAAAATAATTATGAACATTGCAAGTATAATTAGTACAAATAACACATTACGACCAGTTGGCCTAAACTTTCGGCTCATTTGCCCACAACCTCGGGTTGCGATACGACTCAACCGCCTCGTAATTACCACGCTTATGTTTTTTAAAGTTTCAATAGCTCGACGCCACCGAAGCTATTTTCGAATTAACTCTCTGCTCTCGCGCCATGCTTACCCAGCCTCACCTCACAAGTACCTTTGATTGATAATAGAAATCCACTAGGACTTCCTAGGAACTTTGTATAAAAGTAACTAAATATGCTTTTCTTTTCTGACAGAAGATAGATTTAAAGAACTTAAAAATTTTACCTTATTGTTATAAACAAATTATTTAAACAAATAATCCGGCGCATTAGTTTGTTGCAGACAAAAATTATATTTTACCAAAATCCTTCTGATTTTTCTTTAAAATGGTATTTAGCATTAAAAAATTTGTCATAAATAAAGATTGTATAAACAATTTATAAAGTTATCGACAATTTTTAAATCATTTAAGGCACATCGGCACACCAATAGACATAACAAAAAAGTTAATATCGGGAGAGCTTTTAATTAAAAATTGATTTTAAATAAAAACGAATCTGATTTTTCAATTGTTTGTACAAAATGTGTTTAAAACAATACGTTTAAAACTGTGAGTTACGGTAGAACTGATTACGCTATTCGATTCTACAGCAATATTACATAAAGTCCGTCTGTTATATAATTTTATTCTCCATCCAGTTTGTTATGTACTATACATAAATGCTGAAGGAGTGTCGTACTTATATTGCCAAACAAATTGGATGGACAGTAGAATTACATTGATCTTATGTCCTTTCACATGGTTGAACTTATTTTCAGATTTCTGCTTCAACGTATCCAATTTTCAGTCCAATTTGAATTTTAACATTTAAAATACCCTTCTCGACAATCTTCATACTTTGTAATCAATTTTCAAATTAATTGGAGATTAATAATATACTTCTTATTGCAGAATTTAGTAGACAGCATGTAGTAGGCCCTTTTTGCGTATTTAGTTTCTGAATGTTGACCAAAACACTATTCAGAGGACTTTTTGACAAACGGCTTCAACTATATAGTATGTTTATAAATTTTCAATTTATAATAATTAAGAGATGGTAGTTTGTCGACCAGGGTGAAGTAATTTGAGAGAAAGATGGCGATTTTTCAGATTACTGGTCCAAAATCAATTTATTGTGTTAGTCTGAGAGATCCCTCAGTCCTTGACTCCGCCTGTGAGACGGAAACAGGATTGTAAGTAAATAATTAAAAATTTGTTTGTTGTGTACTAAGTCATTTCTGTGCCGTCTCACATATACAGGCTCAAAATACCCATCTTTTATATTTGAAAAGGGCAACCGATGTATTGCCGAAAAATTATGCTTTTGTACTGAGGGATCTCTCAGACTAACATAATAAATTGATTTTGGACCAGTAATCTGAAAAATCTCCATCTTTCTCTCAAATTTTCAATTTATGTCCATTTTTGGTTACTAACTAACATGCCACGCTGAAAAAACCAGTTCTCGTCAGATCACTGAAGTTGAGCAGCGTTGGGCGCGGTTAGTACTTGGATGGGTGTCCATTCGAGAGTACTGTGTGCTGTTGGCATATTATGGGTGTGGTGAGCCCAAACTTGTAGTTATTTATAACTACAAGAAAACTATCCACCTAGAAACACTACCCGAATCGGGTAGTGTCACGCCTACCCTGAAAGGGAAATGGCTTAATGGTATATAACTACCAGTATGGTTTTAGTACAAAATAATTTTTATCTTCAATAAACTGAAACACAGAATTATTTGTTTGAATAAATTGCATGTAAAAATTAAATAAATATGTCGAATAAAATTGTTATGTTTAAATCTATCTTCAATCATTCTAATCAACAAAGAGTTTAAAGTAATTTGCTCAGAGATAAAAAAATCATATTGTTAAAATGCCTAATTTTCCCACTTTCAACGAGGAATTTATTGTGACCTTTATTTTGATCTTGAAGATGACCTTCAAGGATTTTTCAAGGTCAACTTTTTTTCAAAAATGGAAACCCCTTTTTTTTACATCGGCAATCGATAGAGCGGGAAAATTTACGTTCAAATATTGACCCAGGTCATACATAGGTACATTTTAACCTTGACAGGAAGTTTCCAATGGAAAAAAATTCACCTTGAAATGACCTTGAAGGTCATTGTCGAGATCACGCTTAATGTCAATACTGAATACGCCTTGTTAAAGTTAGTAACTTCGTTTGTTACGAAAATTTGTTTGAAAAGCTTCTATCCCCAGTGGTATGCAGACCTTGTTTAAGTTTAAATGACCTTAGAGTGACCTTCAAGGTTACAGTGTATATATACAGGGTGTCCCAGACTCAAGTGTCCGGACTTATATAGCTGTATAAAAATAAAAAAAATATATAGAAAGTTCCTTTTGTTAAAGTAGAAAAAAGAAGTAATCTTATTAAGCTTACCCAACAAAAGAAGGGTTGCCTCGCCGGCAGAGTGTCAGGGCCGTAGAGGACGGAGCTTCCGATCCTACAGGGAGAATCGCGAGGAGCGTTCGAGCTGCTGAGTTCTCGGGAACCTCCGATCCTACGGAGAGGATCGAGAAGGAAGATCTGACCCAGCAAAGGGGAAATGGAGCTTCATCGGGGAAGGGCTAGAACCGTCAAAGGTAGGGCCTCCGATCCTACAGGGAGGATCGCGAGGGGGAAGTCAGGTTTACTGTACTCTCCTCATTCTCCGATCCTACGGAGAGGATCGAGGGAGGGGGGGGGGTAGATCTTTGGTCGCGTCGAGTTCTCCGATCCTACGGATAGGATCGTGCGAGAGGATCCCGTTGTAAGAAAGGGCGCGAGGCAATTTAGTCCCCGATCCTAAAGGGAGGATCGTGAGAGGGGTAGATTTTGAATTTCGTTTAATTTGTTCTCCGATCCTACAGAGAGGATCGTGAGAAGGGATCCCGACGTAAGGAAGCTCGATGCGGATTAATCTCCGATCCTACGGGCAGGATCGTGAGAGGGATCCTGACATAGAGGGGACGCTGAGAGGTTTAGTCCCTGATCCTACAGGGAGGATCGGGAGAAGGGGTTTGATTATATGTTAGATTTTTACATTCCTTTCTGATCCTACCGAGAGGATCGTGAGAGGGATCCCGACATAGGGGGGACGCGGAGAGGTTTAGTCCCTGATCCTACAGGGAGGATCGTGGGAAGGGCTTTAATTTTTTAGATTTTTTTAAATATCAGGCTTAATTGTTCTCCGATCCTACGGAGAGGATCATGAGTGGGGTTCCCGGCGTAAGAGGACACGAGATAATTTGATCTCCGATCCTACTGAGAGGATCGCGAGAGGGGGGAAGATTTTTAAACCGCGTTGAATTTCTCTTCCGATCACTGAGTCACAAACAAAATACTTACTCTACTGGATTCCCCGGGAACCACTTCTGAAGATGGCGACGACATCCTAGGGATTAGGGTTCCTCCCCAATAAACAAAACCACTGATTTCTACTGTCGGTTGGTAGCTACCGCAGACGGAGCGAGATGCTTACTAGGCATCGGTCGATGATCAACTGACGAACTGGCTACGGGACTGAACGTCGTCCCGGGGCCCGCTTGTCACGTAACTTAGTACTAACAGAGGGAGGGGAGCGCAGCGCGCCAATATTCAAACTAGAACTACCGTAGGAGAAAGGACTGAGAGCTGTCATTCTTTGGAGGGGCAACAGAAGAACCGAAACCGCCATTGTTCGAACAATTGGCGGTTTGTTGTGTAGCACTTTTCATAAAAAACAGTTGAAGTTTTAGTTTTTGAGTTATAAAATATTTATGCTGGTCCAATAAGGAGCGCCGTATAAACAGTCGTGTGTGCGTGAGCGGGATTCCAACGTAGTGTTCTCCCGTCGCTAACCCCACCTCTGCGCTCGCTTCGATAATACTGCGTTGGAATCCCGTTCACGCACCTTGTGTGTGTGTGTGTGTGTATATATATATTCTGTTAAGCTAGACCTCCTGATCATCGGTGCTCTTCGAAGTGCCAAGCTTTCACTGGTTAATAGCCTGAAAAGCATCCCTGCGTGTCAGCAAAATGCTAAGACACTTGCGGGGATAATGCACAAGGCGGTCTTCCTTGGGTCGATCCATGCCCTCAGGGTGCACGAGACTTTTGCCGGATCATTGTATCGAGTCCATCGCAGACTGTAACCACACATCTCACGGTCGTGAGACGTAGTTGGGGCTGCAATTTTACCGCGATTTCACCAGGAGCGTGTGCAAGTTATCAGAATGGCACCCGCTCTCGGTGATATCCCGCGGTTGACCTCATGAAAAAGTTTTAACTATATATGTATCAAATACATATGTATATTTCACTCTTACGGCATTAACCCTGGCACCACTCTGCCAAACGCTCCTAGGGAAATAGAGTCAATAGTCAAAAATAAGAAGTGCCGCATATACTGGAACGTCATATTCTCGACAATTTTTTCTGTATATAAAGACCTTATAAGGGAGTTGCAACGGTTATACACGGAATATTCTGTTAAGCTAGTCGTCCTGATTATCGGTGCGCTTGGAGGTGCCAAGCTTTCACTGCATCAAGCATCCCTGCCTATCAACGAAATGCTAAGACACTTGCGGGGAAGATGCAGAAGATGGCAGTTGCAGTTGCAGGGAAGATGGCAGTTGCTCTTAGTGGAACCCTGCGAGTAGTTTTCCTCAGCAGATCAGTGAGTGGTGCTGATACTTCTAAAAAATTTGGAACGTATTTACAAATCAAATTGCAGACACGCAAGAATTACTGCAGTCCACGACGTCCTTGAGGTGAAAATGCTTGACGAATGGCCTATACGTCTCCTTCTTGTGACTCATTATGATTGGAGGAAATCATGTAGCCAAGATAGTGTAACTTCATCTGTCCAAAGAAACATTTCTTCAACGAACATGTGAGTTTGTGGATTTCTAGCCTTTCGATAACTTAATTTAGATGTAAGAGATGTTACTGCCAATTCTACGAGTAAACAACGATATCGTTTGAATAGACAACACAAGATAACCTCGAAGAAAAGTTTGACGCATCAAACATTGGAAAGTGATTGCATGGTTTTCAGGCCAAATGACATCACTTTAAATTGGCTAGTGTCGCCATGAGGTACGGCGAAAGCAGTGTACTTTTTGGAATCTGGATGAAGTGAAAGTTGCTAATATCCTGAGAGCAAATCCAGTGTGGAAAAAATACTAGCATTCCCTTATTCCTTTATGGAGTTCTGAATTTGAGGAAGTATGATTTGCTTCCTCGGTGATGGAATTGAGCTTGTGGAAATCAATGCAGAATCTAAATTATCGGTCCTTTTTCTTGGCGAGCACGACTGGTGAGCTGTATTGAGACTGACAAGGTTCAATCACTCCTTCGGCAAGCATTCCTTGGACCTGTTCTACGATGATGGTTCTTCTTTCCTCCGAACATTGATACGGTCGTAAACGAAAAGGTTGATGTCTACCTGTTCGTATTTCATGGTGCGCAGATTGTGTTTGCGTTAGTTTACCCTGAGAATCCAGGGTGGATTGAAATCGTTAAACTAAAGCGAAAAACTCATCCTTCAGTGTAGTGGGAAAATTATTCTCGATTTCGATTCCCGGTATATCTGTATGCTGCGTCCACGGTACCGAGTTTGACAAATAAAGTGTATATCTCTGATCCCTCCCCGCATAGAGTCTTCCTCCCGGAATGCCAATAAGGATCTTCTGGTCATAAATCCAATTTAATCCAAGAATTAGAGGTTCTTGAATTTTATTGCTAACCAGATACGCCAGGAAAATCATACGGTTCCCAAACTTATGGATATGGTTATTTTACCTTGCGTCACCATGATTGCTCCCGGAGTGGCCAAATCCTCTTTGCTGTATTTTCATTGTTTGTTCCGGATCTTCTATTAATATGTCCGGGTGTAAAAAGTTAGCTGGGGCCGCTGTATCCACTAATCCTAGAATGTCTTTCCCATTGAGGTCACCTCGAATTCGGGGTAGTCGAAGATATTCTTGGAAAATCTGGGGCAAAACAGACTACTGAGAGCTCGGGGCTGTGGGAGTTGCATCCACCGCCTCTCTCCAGTTTTTCGAATTTGAGGCCTGTTTAGCATTTTGTTCTGGCAGTTTTTTCTTGTAGACGTCACAATTCTTATGAAGATGATGTCCAGGGCAGTGCCAACATTTATGAGTATCTACTGGTGGCTCGTCTTTCTAGGTTAGTCTACAATCTTCTTTTTTGGGTGCTGAATGGTTCCCTGTCATCATATTCTGCTTCATCAGCACGGGATAAGAGAACATCAAAGATTGTTGGTGATGAGGCTCTTATCACTTGTCTTATTTCTGGACGAATTAATTCCATTACAGCGATGACCAAGCTAGATTCTGGAGCCTGGGGATGAAATCTGTTAAACAACAAACTCTTTTTATGTATAAATACGTGGAATTATATATATTATCGAAATATCCGATCGATCGGATAGATAATTATACAGATTCCTTATCCGTTTGACGCACTGAATAAGGCTGAGTTTGGAGCCTACCTAAAGTCGAGGCCCTTCACTTCCTTTGATTGCAACTCGCTCAACAAATCTCTGAATTATTTAATAAAAAGAATCTGAAAGCTTCAAGTCTTCCGAATTCAACGATATGATCAATTTTATCCTGAAAAATGTTATCAATAGTTAGAGGGCAAAACATCCCAACAAACAGGGGTCTCCTTTCTCAAGCGTCGACTTTCATCTGTCCAGAACGAAGGAGAGGTTAGGAAAAAATAAAACAAATTCCCAGATATTCTTTCAAGATTCATTATTGCAATACATATTTCAAAATTCTGAAATACTCGATAACACAATCACATGCGCAGTTTTGTGATGCGAGTGCAGTTCAATAATTAAATTTATGATAAAATTCTTACGCACGATATATTATTTTGAATATTTCTGACTTAAATCAGTTTTGGCGCGTGGGAGGCACAGCAGGATAAGTGGCAGAAAAAAAGTATCCTATTGATGACAATGTTAGCTTTAGTAGCAAGTCGACTCAGTTCAACATATGTGAGTGAAGGAAGCAGGGCCGTCGCAATGCCTTAGAAATACAATTCACAGAGTGAACGCAGGGCTACGTGAAATGTATCTCCAAGACGTTGAGGCGGCCCTGCTTCCTCGACTCTTATCTGTTGACCAGAGTTGGCTTTCTCCTGGAGTTACTATTGCCATCGAAAGGTTATTTTTTTCGACCACTTTCCTGCTATGTCTCCCACGTGCTAAGACTTATTGAGTTCAGAAATATTCAAAATGATATTTCTTGCGCAAGATGTATTCTATGATAAATTGATTTATTGAACTGCACTCGCATCACAAAACTATGCATGTGTAAATTATTGAATATTTCAGAAGGTTGAAAAATCTACTCAGGAAGAGTCCAGATGTCAAGCCATTACGAGAGCGGATAGCACTCGGATAGGTGACCATCTGCGACGTATGACCGGGTTGTTTATTCGCTGCATTTCAACTCATGTCGAGCGGGAGCTTCACGCCGAGGATGATTGTGTGCATTCGATAAGTAGGGTCGAATATCTGCTTTCAAACTCGACTGTCGAAAATCCGGCTGAACTTTCGAGGTGGTTTTCTGCAGTTTTCCTTTTCCCTGGCCAAACGTTCAGGCAAATGCGAGTACTTCTTATAAAGTCGGATGCAGCCACGGGTTATCACTGGCTGTGATTAAATTCATACAGTGATTCAAGTCCGCCTTAGTAGTATACCATTAAGCTATTTCCCTTTCGGGGTAGGCGTGACACTACCCGATTCGGGTAGTGTTTCTAGGTTGATAACTTGTAGTAAATAACTACAAGTGTGGGCTCACCACACCCACGATGTGCCAACAGCACTCAGTTTTCTCGAATGGTCACCCATCCAAGTGCTAACCGCGCCCAACGCTGCTTAACTTCAGTGATCTGACGAGAACTGGTTTTTTCAGCGTGGTATGGCTGTTGGTAAAAAAAAAAAAAAGAAAAATTGTCACAGGCCCATACCCAGTGAAGTGGAGTCGTCTGACGGTATTTGTACTCATGCTAAAGGACTTAAATGATACTTTAGGAGCGAGGGTGATCCGTGTGTAGCCTCTGTTTCACCGGGGTTTTAAAATAAAAAGGCATAGTACAATGGGTTTCAACTTCAGTGCTTACAGGCTTAAATGGACCAGCCTTAAAAGACAATAATCGTCCCGCCATTGAGATGCACTCCCTTTTAGGGATTTACCTGCGTTGCGAGTCTTCTGTGCTTCCGCATTATGCATGGTGATAAAATAAGATTCTATATTATGGAGAAAAGTCGTTCGATCTTCATTTCCTTTTCCCTAGAATACTGGAATTAAATTCATTCGTGGAACACTTTGAAGGAATTGATGAAATCCTTGCCAGGACGTAAGCGGTACTCCTTAAAAATCAACTTAGACTTAGATTTGGATATGCACCTGGAAATACTCCTGGATATGTTCCGGGAAATTCTCCTGGGTAGATACCGGGAACTGTCCCTGGACAGGGTCCAGGTTGCGCATGTGGCAGTACTCCTGGAAATATAATTGGTTGTGCACCTAGGAACGCTCATGTAAGTACAGCTGGTTGTACAGTTGGCTGTATTTGTATTTTTTGTATTTATTTGAAAAAAGTTCCTAGGGCTAATTAGCCCTCTAAGAATCAAGGAGTACATAGAATCTATTAACAAGTAATCAGCGATCAGAGTTAGAAAGTAAGTCGGAGTCTAGGAGAGAGAAAAGACAAGTTAGGTACTAAGAGAGTAAAATAGTAATACTGTAGCTATTAGTAAATGCTCCTGGGAGTACAGCTGATTGTACAGTTGGCTGTGCACCTGGTGGTTCACCTGTATATGCTCCTGGGACTACAGCTGATTGAGCACCTAGAAACAATCCTGGATAGATAACAGGAAGTGCCCCTGGATAGGTTCCAGGTTGCGCATGCGGTAGTACTCCTGGAGGTGTGATTGGTTGTGCACCTGGGTCAGAAAGTACAGCTGGCTGTACAGTTGACTGTGCACCTGGGAGTCCAGCTGGTTGGTCACCTGGATATGGTGCTGAGAGTACAGCTGATTGTACAGTTGACTGTACACCTGGGAGTCCAACTGTTTGAAACGGACGTCACCAGGTTTTGGCGATCAATTCTGGAAGTGGTATGTTCAAAATCGATGATTAGGTTCCTCAGCACGCTTTTAGTTAGAGTTCGTGAGATCATTTGAGACGCTAGCTAGTCGGTCCTGGTGATTCGTGATATTATCCAATGTCGGACTTTTTTGCAAAGTGCCTCACGTTGGGTGACAAAAATTGGCAACTAATTTATTTTATTCGAGTTAAATAAATTCAGATAAATTCACAGGCATGATTTTTAATTAAATTAATGTCCTCGTTTTGATCCATGGGAATGTTTGCAGGAAGATAAGTTGAGGTACACACAGAATGGTTTCGATTCTGTAGAATTCTTTTTAAGAACTATTTACTTTTTAAGTATGTATAGGTTGTTCGCGTTAACAACTGTCAAAAACTAAACTCTCTTTTGCTTTTTGCTTTTACACTACTTTTATAAGGACGAGTAGAAATATGAAACTAAATCTCATCAGTTATAACTATGAGTTTAGTTCACACACCTAGAAATTCGAACTTATTTGAATTGAAAATTAAAAACATTAATAATGTTACATTGGTTATTTTGGCGGTTTTTTTAATGCAAATTGTTTCTAATACAGGTAGATAAACGTTTAATTTTTGACCTGGTGGCCCTGAAAAATTGCCATGCTTACAACCTCCATATTTTACAGAATTTTTCTTAAAATTATTTCTTACAAACTAACATCCATCCACACCTTAATGCTACCATAATGCTACGACCGCTCGCTCTAAACACTATGCCTTCTTCGTTTCGCCTCGCACGCATGTCCCTATCTTTCCCTCTCCATTCCTCTTCCTCCTTCCTTCTCTTCTTCTCCATCTCACCCAACACCCCCTTCACCAATGCAACTGCCCTTTTGTCCCCTCCTTCATTCAGTAATACCAACATGCTAATTTAACTCCTTTCCACTCCCTCGCAATCCTCCAGCCAGTGTTCCATCCTTGCATACCCCTTACCGCACAATTCACACATTCTCTTCTCGCTAGCAAGCCAGAACCTATTAAAACCCTCCATGCACACACATCTCATCCTCGCGCTAAGCTCCTGACTCCCTTTCTCTCCTTTCTCACACAAATACTGCGCTCTCTCCCTTGGAATAATCCACTCTTAATTCACATTGAACCTTGACTCTCTTATTCTCTCCTCCCCTTCTGCCTTCTCTCTCTCTCTCCATGCCGTTCTTCTTCACCACCTCATACACCTTTCTCCCCTCCTCATGCATCCTTCTCACTTCATCCCTCTGCAGCCCATTCCTTCTAAAATACCTTTCTCTTTCAACCTCCATCTTCCCCTCTAATCCTCTGTTCTCCTTCTCCCATCAACACTCCCTAACCAGCTTACTTCCCCCCTCTTCCAAAAATTTTTCCTCATACTCACACGCCCGACTCTCTGTTAGAATCCCTAAACTTGTTCTCCCTGCCTCCCTCCTAACAATATAATTAGGAGTATTCCTTGCCAACCCCAGTGTCCACTTTACATAACTCGCGTGTGTCCTATTCACCTTCTCACTTGTCTTCCACCCCCACACCTCTACTCTATAAAATAGCACACTCATCACTAGCGAGTCAAACAATTTCATTCTCCTTCCAAAATCATCCGCAAATAACTTCTTCCCCAATCCACGTACATGCCTCATCACCAAATTTGCTCTCGTCACTCTCTCTTTTATGGGACCATCTACTCCCCCATTTCTCCGAAACAAGAAGCCCAGGTACACAAACTCTTTCACCTCCTGCACCGCCTTTCCCACCCAGTTTCATTCCCCTCCCTTATCCCCTCCACCTCCTTTCCTGAACACTGTATCCTTTGAATTTTCCGCATTTATCTCTAACCTATTCTTAACCAGGTATCTTCTCAACCTCTTCATCATCTCCTTTAAGGCGTCCTCGCTTTTTGCCAGCAACAGTGTCATCTGCATACGCGAGTGACCAAATTCTAACCCCTCCAACCCTTACTCCTCCTATCACTCCGGCCTCTGGCTTACTTTCCATATCCGCGATTAAAATCGCAAAAAGGGTTGGGCTAAGTGGATACCCTTGCCTTAAACCCCTATCCATCCAGAAACCCTCCGAAATCCCCTCCCCTCCTCTCACCTTATCTTTCGTCTCTTCATATATCTTCCTTACCCTCTCGATCAGGCCTCTCTCCACTCCCCTCTCTTCCATCGCCACCCTCAACCTACCCCTAACCACCGAAGGAAACGCGCCTTTGAAGTCCACAAAAAACGAGGACACTTTTGCTCCTTCCTCGTTAACTCTCTATCCTCCACGTGCTGCAGAACGTAGATATTGTCAATAGTGCTCCTATCCGTCTTGAATCCCGCCTGCGTCTCCGGCAATATTCCTTTCCCCTCAACATCTTTCCGCAGCCTCTCCACCAACACCATCGCGTATACTTTGTACGCCATATTCATAAGCGTAATCCCTCTATAATTTCCCTGCCTATCCCTATCTCCTTTCTTATACAGTGGCACTTATAACCCCTCTCTCCACCATCCTGGGAATCCCTCCCCCCTCCATACTTTCTTCACTACCTCCTTCAGCCTCTCCCTAACCTCTTGTGTAGTTAACAGCCACGGTTCATTCTCTACTCCGTCCAGCCCTGCTGCCTTTGACCTTCTTAACTTCCTTATCTGTTTCTCTATCTCCTCGTCATTCAACTCCTCCCCATCTACCCCCCTCTTTCTTCTACTCCTAGCATCTCTCTTCCGTGAATCTGAGCCCTGAAACGTTTCTTTAAAAAACTCCCTCCACTCCTCACTCCCTATCTTCTCGCTTATCCCCGCTCTACGCTTCCTCTACGCTTCCACTCTACGCTTCCTCTTCAATTCTCCCTCAGTTCCCTCTTTCCATTTCTCGTACTTCCTCTTCGCCTTGCTTTTCATCTTTTTACATTCCCTGTCCTACCACGGTTTCACCATCCCTTTATTCTTCTTTCTAAATACCTTTTTTTGCACACACCCTTTCACTTTCTCTTTCAAATCCTCCCATATCTCTTCCATCGACTCCCCTTCAAGGTGTAGCTTCCCTAACTGCGCCTGATACTTCTCTATCGCCTCCCTTGTCCAGCTCGCCCTCTCCCCCATCGACACATTTTCCCCATCTTGCCTTCCGCCGCTCTCCGCCCTTATCCACAACCCTAATGGCTAATGGTCTGATTCTACCCTTTCTTCTACTGCGAATCTCTTCGTCTCCTCCCACCCTTGCATATTCATGACTACATAGTCTATCACCGATACCCCTACCTTGCTTACATATGTGTATTCTCCCTCCTCATCCTCTGTTACCATACCATTCGCCACCGCCCATCCTCCATCCAGTCCCTTAGATTCTCCCCCTCCTTATTTGTTATCTTATCCTTCGATTTTCTTTGGAAGCTCTCTCCTTCCCTGTACAGGCCCCCTTCCCTCCCCATCCTCGCATTAAAGTCCCCTCCCAGTACCACCGTACCCTCCTCTTTCGCCTAGCAAATTTTTCCACCCTTTCTTGAATCCTTTCCATACCATCCTTATTTACGCTGTCACAAACTTAGACGTTGCCTCTCCCATCTTTACTGCCCGCATTTGCACGCCCTCCCCCTCTCCATGAACTTCTTCCGCTAATCTATCCTTCACCCCCGTTCCCCCACTGACCCTTCCTTTCTTCCTCACTCTGACCGCCTCCTGTAGCCTCCACATATACCCCCTTAGCAGCTTTGGCTGTATTCTATCCCATTCTTTTCTCTCTACCCACGTCTATACCAGTCCCACAACATCAAATTCCTGAATATATCTCCAGAAATCCTCATCTTTCTTCTTTATCCCTGCTACGTTTCAGTACAGCACCTTCACTACTCCTCCACCCTGCTTTACCCCCACCCCCATACTTCCTACGAAACAAGTTCCCCTGCACTCCCTTCA
Organism: Andricus curvator; assembly: GCA_932195095.1. Taxonomy (NCBI): domain Eukaryota; kingdom Metazoa; phylum Arthropoda; class Insecta; order Hymenoptera; family Cynipidae; genus Andricus; species Andricus curvator. Next base: position 67,595 of record CAKNYM010049879.1, read on the forward strand.
AAATTTCTTTCTCCTCGTCCCACACCCATATTTTCTCATCTATTTTTATTTTACGATACCCTACCTTCGCCGCTCTCCCTTCACTCCTCTCCCTCCTAGCCCTGCCGTTTAGCATTCTCTGCACATCCCTTTCCTTCCTCGTCAAATCGTGATAGATGAAAACCCTCTTATCCTTTATCCTCTTTTTATTTCTCATTACCCCCAACTTCCCTTCCCAGCTCACCAATTCCACAACCGCCAATTCCATCTCCTTTCTCCCCTGCAATCTCAACTATCCCTACCTTGCCTTGACCCCCCCCCCCCCTATGCCCTGCAGCAGCGCCTCCACACCCTCCCTTTCCTTCCCGATCTTTAGCTTCAACCCTCTTATCACAATATTATTTCTCCTGTCTGCCTTCTCTTTTCTCTCCATTCTCAACTCCATTGCCCTTATCCTTTCCCTAATCGCCCTCTCCTTTTAATTTCTACGCTCTCCCACTTTCTCTTCTATCATATTCTCTACCCTCTCCCAAATACCTTTATTCTCGCCCTCCGCCCTGTCACCTACTTCCAATTGCGCCCTCTCCTCCACCTTCTCAAGCCTTTTTTCCGTTCTTTCCTTCCACACCCTAATCTTCTCTTCCATCTGCTTTATTTTGCCTTCCTTTTCTTTCTTTACCCTCTCTAATCTTTTTTCCTCTCTCCCTCAGCTCTTTCACCTCCTTTTCCCATTTCTCATCTCTAATCCTCATGTCCTCCCTCATACCTTCCATCTCCCCTACGTCCCCCTTACATCTTCCCTCAGTCCCCTGATCTCGCCTAACAGCATTCCTAATGCCTCCTTCTCCGACTGCCCCTCCATTTTTCGGGGAGGTGACCTACGTGTTCTCGTACTTTTCTTGAACCGACTCTCTACCGCGCTTTACTCCGGACTCTCTTGGCTGTCTCTCTTCCTCTTCAAGAGATCCTCTCCCTCGCTCGTGCTAGACGCTCTCTCCCTCGCCTTCTCCTTTCCTTCGTTTCCGCAGTTCCGCTTTTTCCCTGTCCTCAACGCGCTGTTCTAATACATAAAATACTACTTTATACTGATAATTAGATGTTTACATAAATTGTTCAAACAATTTATTATCGTTTTTAGAAATTTTCTCTTAGAATAGAGTTAGAAAGTCGCGGTTTTTTCCAAAAAATGTCCACTTTTTGTCCAATTTTCCATAGAGTAATGTAATATCTAATCAATGTTACAAAAATAATTGTTTAATCAATTTATTATTACTGTTAATAATATTTTCTCAGAGTAATGCTAGAAAGTTGCATTTAAACAAAAAAATTTCCACTTTTTGTGCAAGTTTCAATTAGAGTGAGGTAAATAATTAATTAAAGTCAACAAAATTAGTTGTTCAAACAATTTATTATTATTTTTAATAATATTTAATTTGAATAATGCCAGAAAGTTGCGGTTTTTTCTGAAATTTTCATTTATTCGTCTATTTTATACTTGGAGGGAGTTAATAGTTAATTAAATTTAGCAAAAATAATTATTTAAAAAAATTATTATTGTTTATAACTATTCTTCTTTATTAATACTAGATAGTTTCGGCTTCTTCTGAAATTTTTAAATTTTTACCCACTTCTCACTTAATAAAGTAATTAATAATTCAAGTCAACAAACATAGTTTAAACAATTTATTATTGTTTATAATAGGGTGGGTCGAAATAACAAAAAATTGGAATTTCAATTTGGGACCAACGGGAAAAGGTGTATTTTCATATCACAATTTCTTGAAAAAAAACTGTTTAAAATCGAATAATGTTAAGGCCTGCCCCACGCGAAAAATGTACAAAAAATAGGGTTTTCGCATTTTTTTCTGAAAGTATTCATTTTATTGAAAAATGTTATGAAAAAAGTTTTTAGATCTCGGCGAAATATATCTTTTTTATCTCACTTATTTTTGCGTACGATCAGTCGTTTTCAAGAAAAATCGAAAGAACGATTTAAAAAAGTGGAAAATGCAATATTAATGTAAATTCTGCAACCTCAAACAGGTAAATTTTTATTTACTGGCACTTTATATGCTGAGATGCAACTCTCTGCTTGTTCCAATGATATAAAGAACAAGCCAGGACTCACGACGAGGACGTGGTTGCATATAGAGTCCCACCGCAGCCCGTCCCAACCACCCACATTTCAGGGCTTAATGCTATATGCTACTCCTTACTTCAGTTTCTTTTTGGAAAATTTGTAATATGCTTTCGTTTCCATCTTCGGCATTTCCTGTCTTGATCGCAACCGTGCCCTTATGAATCCATCTCGATTTTTTTATGCACAAACAGAAGCACCAGCTTCTGTTACTGCTTTGACGTACCGTTATACACTTTCAGTGTGGCATGGGAGGCGGAGATCTTCATTTACAAGAGGATGCCTTCGATCATTAACAAAAGATCTAAGATCATCATCAGAAATATGAGCAAGAAATGGTGGAGCTGTGAATTTGGTTTTTGAAAAGTTCGAAACGGAAGTTGACTGATCTTTTATTTTCGGGGTCCTCCTCTTTTTCTAGAAACTTTTTTCCTATCCTGCTGTTGGTTTGCTTCTTGAATTACGAGTTTTATTTTTCTCATCGTCTCTTGCTTTCAGTATAATTTGCAATCCCTTTTCCCTCACGGATAGCGTATCATCACAAATCATAGCCAGTAAAATCGTTTCAGGGTGTGCGCAGAAACTATTTCTATCATTGACTTCGTATACCAGCATCCTTGAGTGATCCGGAAGAATATTGCGACATCGTAGATTGGAAGAAACAAAAGTTCAACAGATTCACAGCTCCACCATTTCTTGCTCATATTTCTGATGATGATCTTAGATCTTTCGTTAATGATCGAAGACATCCCCTTGTGAATGAAGCTCTCCGCTTCCCATGCCACACTCAACGTATGGACACGGTTGCGATCAAGACAGAAAATGCCGAAGATGGAAACGAAAGCATATTACAAATTTTCCAAAAAGAAACTGAGGTAAGGAGTAGCATATAGCATTAAACCCTGAAATGTGGGTGGTTGGGACGGACTGCGGTGGGACTCTATATGCAACCACGTCCTCGTCGTGAGTCCTGGGTTGCTTTTTATATCATTGGAACAAGCAGAGAGTTGCATTTCAGCATATAAACTGACATTAAATAAAAATTTACCTGTTTGAGGTTGCAGAATTTACTTTAATATTGCATTTTCCACTTTTTTAACTCGTTATTTCGATTTTCCTTGAAAACGTCTGATCGTACGCAAAAACAAGTGAAATAAAAAAGATGTATTTCGCCGAGATCTAGAAACTTCTTTGATAACATTTTTCAACAAAATCAATACTTTCAGAGAAAAATGAGAAAAACCTATTTTTTTGGTACATTTTTCGCGTGGGGCAGGCCTTAACATTATTCGACTTTAAAAAGTTTTTTTTTCAGGTAGTTGTGATATGAAAATACAACTTTTCCCTTTGGTCCCAAATTGAAATTCCAATTTTTTGTTTTTTTCGACCCACCCTAGTTTATAACTATTTTCTCCTACATAAGTGCTAAAAAGTTGCGGTTTTTTCTGAACTCTTAAACTTTTTCTCCACTTTTTACTCAGTGAGGTAATATTTAATATAAGTTAACAAACATGCTTATTTAAACAATTGATTAATGTTTATAAGTATCTTCTCTTAGATAAGTGCTACAAAGTTGAGGTTTTTTTCTGAAATGTTTAACTTTGCTTTGCCTTTCTAGTTATGAACAAATAATAAATAAACATTAGAGAGAAACCTATTTTAAACAATCTCTTTCTTTTTCGTGAATATAATTTTATGAAATGAAACAGATATTTGTAAAATTGATATCTGACTTTAATTCCTTCCTTACTAGAGACGATAGTCAGAAAAAATATTTACCACAAGTGGTAACAGAGTACTGGAAGAAATTTCCTGACTGCAGTAAGTCTACCTTGTCCCGTGAGATGTTGTAATCAATTAATTATTTGTTTGAGGTCTTTTTAATCTTTATATATGTATATTGTCATCGACGAGACTTATTTTCTCCAGGGAACGAGAGGGGGGCTAATATTAAAATATGTTCAATTCCAAATTTTTCTTTTACCCTTTGCAATAAACTTCTTGTTGTAATTCAAAACAAAACTTTTACAAGTCATTTTAAGTCCTAGTCCTTCTTTTAAGCATTGGGAAAAGAGCAAAAATAATTCACTTACAAAAATATAATATTCATTACAAAATGATTATTGTTGATGTTCACTTATTATTTATTCATAACTGATATGTCAAAGAAAAACTAAAGATTTTAGAAAAAAGGGAACTTTCTAGCATGACTCTAAGAAAAGATAGTTATAAACAATAATCAATTCTTTAAACAATTATGTTTGTTAATTTGCATTATTTATTACTTTACTAAGTAATAAGTGGGTAAAAAGTTAAAAAATTTAGAAGAAACTGCAACTATCTAGCATTAATATGGCAGAAGATAGTTATAAACAATTGTTATTTGTTTAATTAATTATTTTTGCTAAATTGAATTAACTAATAACTCACTCCAAGTGAAAAGTAGACAAATAGTTGAAAATTTCAGAAAAAAACGCTACTTTCTGACATTATTTAAATTGAATATTAATAACCATAATAATAATAAGTTTAAACAATAATTGGCGTTAACTTTAATCAATTATTTACCTCACTCTAATTTAAAATTGGACAAAAAGTGGAAATTTTTTTCAAAAACTGCTATTTCCTAGCATTATTTTAAGACAATATTATTAACAATAATAATAAATTGTTTAAGCAATTATGTTTGTTAACATTTATTAAGTATTGCCTCACTCTAATTGAAAATTGGACAAAAAGTGGAACATTTTTTAACAAACCGTGACTTTTTAACTCTATTCTAAGAGAAAATTGCTAAAAGCAATAATAAATTGTTTAAAAAATTTATGTGAACATCTAATTATCAGTGTAAAGTAGTATTTTATGTATTAGAAACAATTTGCATTAAAAGAAACCGCAAAAAATCATAATTAGCGCCAAAAACTCGCAAAACCTATTTGTTCACTTATGGGTTTTTTTTTGGGACCCTATAAAACATACTTATGGGGGTAATATTTGACTAATTGTGATGAGAAATGTTGAGTTTTAACTCGATTCAGCTAATATTGACGATTCTGAATAAAATTTACAAAAACGTCTTTTCTTACGGGAAATACGTGCTAAACTTCATGGGGCTTGCGCCACCTCTAAATAGCATTTTTTTCTTCAAAACAAAAAAATGGATTTATTTTTGTGTGGATTCAAACAAATTTCTGAGCAATATGCATGAAAATTTGAAGAAAAAAAAGTTTTGGACCACCCTAATGTACACGCTTCCGAACTTCCCGAGCGTGGCACTAGTGTCCAAAATATGTAGTAATATGGCCGCATTTTGACAGAATATTTGTTAGGTTAAAGTAATTGAGTATCAAGTTAACAAAATATGATAAATCTATCTTTTGAACAAAATTAGTTGCGCATTGTTTTAGCATTTTCAGGACTCGAGAAATATAATTATTGACCCTTATTTCACAAAAAAATTGTATCCCATTATAATATCGCTTTAAAAATTTTCTGAACTTCAAAATGTATGAATTAAAATTCATGTATTTTGTAACGAAGTGTTCCATATGCTATAAAGATTGTACAAATCCAAGCTAATAATATTGGGTATTAAAATAGATATTTTCCTTTTTGAGAATCTCTTTTCGATACACATCATTTCTATAATTATTGGGGAATCATTTCGAATGGATTTATCATGTTTCATTCGCTTACTCCATTGTTATTTGATATGTGGCCCAATAATTAATTAAATAATTAATTGTTCAATTCCATTTAATTTAATGTGAGGTAATGTTTGTGCTCATACGTCGGCGGCTTAGATTTCGAACACTAGGACCATGCGTGGTATGTTTTGGCGTGTATACTTGGTGTGGAAACGTGTTCATGTTAATTATACTATTTCTAGCTTCTTTTGTCTATTCTCCATGCCCGTACTAATCGACGCTTTGACCTAGACTCAAAAATAAGATATACTTTCATGAAAAAAACGTATATACTCTACTTTTGTTACGTAAAGATTCATGTGCTCTAAGGAGGCAAAGTCTTTTTACGCATCGCATGTTTGTAACATATGTCTAAGGGTGTTCAAAATTTAGAGCCTCTTTTCGATTCTAAACTAGTGGTCTCAAGTTAAAGAAGCTACACTTTGCAGATATTTACCACAAAAAATACATAAACTTGAAATGAAAACAATGAAGTTTATTAAAAAATCCCTTCAACCTTCAGATAAATTTTCAATCTAATTTCACCGAGTCATTTTCCACTTTTCCTTCAAATAATACATTCTGGGAATATGTTCATCTTCCCAACAGTACTTAATCCACAAATTTATAGAACTGGATTACCACCCCTCCTCCAGTGGGGGGGGGGGGTTTGAACTTTCCACCCCAAGACCTGCACAAGTAGTTTCAAAAGCCTGTAACTCGCTTCATAATTACGTGATTTAAATTTTTTATGAGGGTTTTAAAAAGTTTTAAAGAGTTAACTATTTTTCACTTTTTATGACTTTCTTAAACCAAGTTCAAGATTTCACTGTATTGAAGAACAAAAATTCAAGAAATATCTCATTACGTGAGTAAAATAATGCATAAAATTATCCTCAAAATTAGCCCAAAAACAATAAAAGAATGTTATTTCCTAATTCATTGATATTTTTCGGAAACATTAAAATTTGACGTATTTTCAAACAACTTCTAATAAAATTAACACTTACTGCCTTTCATTTATGCCCATAAAACGGGTAATTTTATCACCTTTCATGCAATAATTGAAAGAAAATTTACAGTTTATTATTATTAAAACTAGGGTGCTTCTTCAACCTTTTGGAAAATAGATGTCTGGAAACTTTTGCACTTATAAGAGAAAGTAAATTTTTACACTCCTACATTTACGTTAGTTATTATTTGCTTCTTTTGTCTTGGGTCGTAGTTTAGGACGCACGTGATGTTTTTTTTTATTATTTATAAAAAAAAAAAAAATAATGCAATAAATATTTAATTTACGACATAATAACATCAAAGTTATATTCAGACCAATTAAAAATTTTATACAAATCAAAATATTTTAGAGTTGAGGCTTTTAAAAATTACTTCAAAGTTTGTCCCACAAGTTTTTGATCTGTTCACGCTGTATTGCTATTTTGGGATAAAGCTCGAAAATAATTATTCAAACTATTGATAATGCGGACTCCACTTTTTACTTTTATACTTGCGAAGATTTTAGTATAGTTAAAAATTGATTTATCAGCGTTGATTTCATATAACAGTAAATAGTGATCACTATTTTACTTAATATTTTTTATACAATGTCTGGTAACGCTCCATTTTAATTTACCGTACTATAAAATGAGAGGATATTTTATAAAGCCGAACTTTTAAAAGATATTTGAAATTTGTTGGTTTTATCATAATCGCATGTCATGTTTCGGGACCTTTAGCAACGAGTAAAATTCATACTCATCACAAGAACGTTCCTTGATCGCTTATATTTATATTTACATACTATCTTGGGTTGCCATTAATTTGAAACAAAATATTTTAGGTGGTTTGGAAATTTGTTTGTTTTCGAAAATATCATTGTCTCAAATAGTCAACTTTTTGACAACCTTTCTCACAACATTTATGATTTTTCTGTGTTACAGCATATTCAATCACAACACCAGCATCAGCAACAAAGCATTCAGTCTACTCACATTCAGTCACACATGCAGCAACAACAGAATTCACCACATTTGCAGACTTCACATCACCAGTCCCTTATTCATCATTCGTCTCATTTGCAAACACCACATCAACAACAGCATATTCAAGAACAAACGCACATTCAGCCCCAACACAGTCAGGTACAAATTCACACATCACAACATATACAAGCGCAACATCATGCTTCTCCGCATCTTCAACCACCGCTTCACTCATCCCAACATCTCCAACATCAGCCTATGCAACACCATCTGCAGCAGGAACAAAACCATTCGCAACAGCAAAATCAGCAGCAACACCAACATCCTCAACAGCAACAGGACGTTTACGGTAGCGTCGTCGCAGCTAATATCGAATACCAACAATTTCCTGCAACTTTGCAATCACCGCTGCCATCAATCGAACCTCAAAAACAATTACATTTCACGCCATACGCTGATCCGGATCCTGAATCCACCAAATCGTACAGGATGCCTTCTGAACTTCCGTACATAAAGTCTCCTGGAATGAATAGACGAGATTTAAAATTCCTTGAAAGTGCTGAAAATAAGGAAAATGCGATAGTCGTCGATTATAATGGTCCGCTGGAAGAAAGTATGTCTAAACAAGAAGAAAATTTTTACGAAGATGAAACTCTTGGCACTGCACCGTTGACTGTAGAGAATGAAACATGTTTTACGGAGGCGTTTAACGCTCAACTAACTAGCTCAACACCGATTAACCACTTTAAAGATACTTACAGGGTAAAGGAGCGACATCAGCTGCCGGGCCAAAGTAGTCAAACTCAGCTGTAAGTTGAATATATGTTTTATACACTCACTGAACAATTTTACAGCGTAACTTAATTTAAACGAGTGAGTGTTTTCTTTCATAATTTTTCATTTTTAATAAAAAAACTTCTTATGCAGAATACCGGAGATTCAAGGAGCAGACGGCGACCATAAGTTAAGCGTTATAATGGAGTCAACCAAGGAATATATTTCCAGCAGCTCAGGTAGCAGTGTTCATACCCGGACAACAGGTCTAGGCTTTACAATAACTCGAGAGGACCTAGGAACAATTAAGGAACAGTCTACCAGCCAAGGTTAGTGCCCTAAAAAGACTAATATGTTTAATGTTTAATTTTACTAAAATTTTGTTCTGAAACACTTTTGCTGTGTTCCTTATGTTAATCAGTTGTATTATAATCACAGCTTGATGAAAGTTTCAAATACTTCTTTTATTTCAGGAACAGTATCCAATGAATCGTTATTAGCAGCGAATCAAGTTTATGATCAAAAAATGAGGGCTGAAATTCAAGCTGTTCACGCTCAGAGTCCGCGAACTGTTCAACGCAATGTGGACCACATTACATCTGAAATCCAGAATAATTGCGACCTTCGAAAATCCATCAGTTTTAAACTTAACAATGAGTCTAACAAAGAGGAGATAAATCATGAAAAAGTAGATTCGATGGAGTGTGAGGAACAAGAACCTATGGAGGAAGTAGACGATGAAACTTTTGAACTGCCTGAGGGCGATATAAATCCGTTTGACAAGAATTTAATTGCCGGCCTTTTACGAAAGATTAAATTCCCGCAAAGACACCATGCTGAGGGTCACGTGAGATTAAACTGCAATTTGAACAAATTTGTGCCTTCAACTATGATTACGCTTGGTACGTAAGATATTGTGTAATATGCACATTTAATCATGTTGTAAAATTTATTCGTACAATTTTATTTCTCGTAAAACTCAAAGATACTTTTGTGCAATGCAGGTACTGAAGCGTATGATTTAGACAAGTGCCTTGGAAAGGGGACCTATGGGCAAGTTTTTAAAGCGATAGATTTGCAAACAAGACAAACAGTCGCTCTTAAAACGCAGAAACCTGCTTGGGTTTGGGAATTCTACATCGCCAGAGAAATAAAGGCTCGGCTGACTAATCCTTACATGGTACGCTCTTTATATTAAGTGTCTTTAGAATATTTTTTTATTTTATTTTATTAATTACTTTTACATCATTTTTGGACATTTACATATAGAGAATCCAACCTTACTAATTTTTTCTTAATTCCTGCTTCCACAGGAGATCGACAGACACTAACCCTTTAATTTAACCCCAATTAGCTCAAATACCCTAACGTTCAATAAGAATCTACGTAATTCCTGATGTACCACATCCTATGGAGTCTCTAAATCCCTTACCGGCTACAGTCGCATTTTTATTAGAAGCGCGTCGCATTCGCCTGGTAATTTTGTTAGGGGAGTGGAAAACGGCAGAATACCAAAACTCTCGAGAGTAGTCGGTTACCGACAGACGAATTTGGAATTAGGCATTCGATAGTATTGAGTGCCCACATCCATCCTCGGTGTCACTCGGTGTCAAATCGTCTGCTCGGCAGTAGTTTAACGCAGTGAAAACGCGAATAAGCGAGAAACACGCACGGCCATCCATCCGAGCGCTAACCGCGCCCTTCCCTGCTGAACGCTCGAGATCTTGATGAGTCGAGAATCACCATGCAGCTACTGCCATCGGTGTCTTGAGAATATTAATTTAATGCTAATTTCATCTGTGCTTCTGATTTCCATCACTGCTACTAGATCTTTATTTTTCCAGTTACGTGGATTTATGGATATTAAAACAGCGTATGTTGCTGACAACGGTAGCGTTCTAGTTTCCGAATTCTCTAAGTATGGAACTTTATTATCAGTAACGAATCAAGTGAAAATCGCCACAGGAAAGCGGCTGCATGAAGCTCTAGCTATATTTTTTACCATTGAAATGCTACAAATTGTCGAATATTTACATAAATGCCAAATTATACATGGAGATATTAAGCCAGATAACTTTCTGCTTATGCACTTGTAAGTAAACTAAATTTTATTAATCGTGCTCTGGTTATTGAGAGAAGTATTGTGTAAACAGCATTTTCTGTATTTGAGTTTTTTTTATTTACTTAAATTTATTCTGTAGGCCAACAGACGATGCAAGGCCAACAATTCAATTGATAGACTTTGGATGTAGTATTGACATGAGTCTGTTTCCGGAGAATACGCAGTTCAAGCAAGTTATAAAGACGGAAGAATTTACTTGCATTGAAATGCAAACAGGAAAGCCATGGACTTACCAGACTGATCTCTATTGTCTGGCTGCATCTAGTCATTGTCTCCTTTTTGGTAGTTACATGCGAGTTTCAAGTACTAGAGGTCGCTGGTTTATCAACTCTAAAATTCCTAGGTGAGTGGCGTGGATTTTACGTATTAAACGTATTTATTATTACTAAAGGATCACGTGTTATCTTTATTTGCAAGAACTAAATTAGAATATTATATTGTGTAACAAGTACGGGAAGTACGCAGTTCTAGGCGAATGTGAAGTTTGCGGCACTCGTCATGCGGCTCATCTTCAACTCGCCTCTGACTCGTGCTGCAAATTCACGCGAGTCAGAACTGAACTTTTTGCATCTGTAACACACTATATTTTGTGTAATAAATCCTTCCACTAGTGCCCACTTTATCGTTGTGGGAAACATGAAGAATGCGAGTATACAAGTTTTTAAAACTTAAACCGGTAGTGAGGGTTTTTTTTACTTTGTTTGCTATAAACCAGCTATGTGGGAGCGCTCATTGATTACGTAATGGAACCGAAAAATAAAAGTCATATTGTGATCTTTCTCAGATTTTGGTATATTGTACTTTCATCTCTCTTATATTTATTCTTTTTTTTTATTTGAGGTAATTAATTAACGCCCCCTATGTGGTGAAGTTTCCTCCCTCGTTTTGGCGCCAATGCGTGTGCACTGCCAAACATTAAAAAAAAATTAAATCAGGTGTAATTTGTAGAAATTGAATTTTTTTTGCATGTGAGAATGATTCAAAAACATACAAAATTAGGTTCGTGATGCAAAACTAATCGTTGGTGGCAGCATCACCAAAATTATTGATAGAGCATCGGTTAGTGATAGACGAAATTTAATATATGCCGTTGCTAATGAACAAATGTATATTATGTGGAGGGAGTGGACTAGGTAGAGTATGAAATTGGCTATGAATCGCCTGCGAAAGGAGAACCTATGTACTAGCACAGCAACAAAATTTGAATGTACAAAACTGACTTCACGCTGCTAGAATTGAAAAATTTGAATTTAAAAATTAGTACAAAGAATTCCATACCATGTAAGGGGCCGTGCACATAATACGTAACGTGTTTTTCTTTTGTTTATATCGTTGTATCCCTTTTGGCTTCATGGAAATGTTATTCTGTTCTTTATTTAAACAAAAGAAAAACACGTTAGGTATTATGTGTACGATCCCTAACATGAAAATCAATCTGGATTATGTAGCTGTTTTTAAGCATTTAATATTTTAAGTGTGTTTTTCAAACTTCTTCTAGTTTTGTAATAAATTTTTGTATTATAAGAAATATGCATACTAATTATTCTGGAGTATGATACTTGCTTCGGTATAATTTTTTATAATCTTTAGAACGAAGATTTTCAAATGTTTCTTGGAGATCAACCAAAGAATTATGTTTTTTGGTCAAATTTAAGTTCTGCATAATAAAAAGTGTTTCACAAGAACGAAAAATTGAAAAAAGAGAACGATGGAAAATAAATTGTTCAATTTTCGAGCTGAAGCATTTAAAGATTCATATCGAAGCCAGCCTGAAAAAATCATAATTAGTATGCATTTATTTTAATATGACAATAAGTTAGACGGTTAAAAGCAATTTGGCAAGGCATTTGCAAACCCGGTAAGAAGAGAAGAATAGAGAAAAATTAATATATTCAGATATAAACGAAAGAGTGAGCATTATTTAACTTTTTTGAACGTGCTAATTTTCCATCGGGAGAACTGCCCAACGAAAGAATAGGTTTATCTCCGAAACCAATTCTTTTCTATTTCCTTAAGGATGTTCCAGGGTTATCTCATTTACGAATAGATATGTCTCAAATTTACAGAAATTATTTCTATTACCATTTGGAAATTACATGCAATGTTTCAAAAGGATTCGCTAACCCGTTTAGAAATTATTTGAATCTAAAGATTCAGTGATTTAGCATGGGCTCTTATGGGAAAAGGAAGTTTTTGTACTTTTAACTGAAGATAGCAAGATTATTTGACGAATAGTTTTTTCTGGCACTTTGAGAACAGTTTGTCTGAATATTAATGAAACTTCTTGCAAAATTTAAAATTTATTTGCTAGCTCGTTGTTTCAAAAATAATATAAATATAAGTAAAAATAACTGATTCTGCGGCGGAAAGTATAGAGCGTGGCAACACCGCAAATCAGTTATTCCAGGAGCGTGATATTAAAAAAAGCTTCAGGTAGTTCAGGGCCGTGCATGTAGGCAATGGAAAATATTTGGGTGTGTGTCAAAAGCGTCACTTTTATTATTCAGAATAATATTTTGTGAATATATGCATAAATAATGCTTAAAAATATTTATCACTGTTGATAATTTCTACGGTATGATCGGTCTCCTTATTATTACTGCGTGCTTTACTCAAAACTACTTCGATGTAAGTACTTTAACCTAGTATTATATTAAAAATTGTTTTAAATCATGGAATTGGGTAAAACGGCCGGGGCTTCAATTTCACAACTTTTTGGTAATGACCCATATACTGTAATTCAATTTTTCCTAATGATAAAAAAACTATACCGAACTTTCAGAATCGAACCTAACCCTCGTAGGATTTCGCATTCTATTAAGTCAAGCGAAAGAGCTTCTTTGCAATCACAGCACCACAACTGTTTCCCTAGGAAGCGTAATTCGACTATACGTCGCCCATCAAAGGGAATATTTTCTTTAGCTTCACTCGAATACATTTCTGAGGCCTTTTCTTCTTTAGCATAAGCTTCTTTTGCAGATCTCCGTGCATTTATTTCAGACATTTTACGTTGTAACTTCTGTCTATGATCATACACCTTCTTCGACACTATTCCGCCTTTCCACCTATACGTTTTCTTCATTTTTGCTATTGTCTGAATCGCATATTATATTTAAAAACAATTTAAAAACTCAAAAGCTCCGATGATCCCGAACCATGTAAAGCGATTTCTAACCTACAACTTTGTTGACAGGTCAGCCATTTTAAACAGTTCAAGTCTACCAACAAAACAGCACGAAATTACGATATATCCGACGTTGCACGATCTACGGCTTTCTGGAATTATATTTATAACATAGAATATTCAGGTTATTAGACAATTTAATCTTCAGAATATTATTTATATAAAATATAAATACATAATATTTATGTTTTTTAACATTTTCCCTTATCTAACACAGACGTACTTCTTAAAACGTAAATACGAATTTTCGATTTCTTAAGATTTTTACAGGCTTCATTAATAGCCAAAAGTTTTTCCACGACGAGTATAAAATAATTAATTAATCTTGAAATTTTCACTGAAAATATTAAAATACATTCTCAATCGTAGCATTTTTGTTCTTTACTTCATGTGATCAGGGAAATTTCCATCTCAATATCCTCTATTGATTAAAATGGTCAACAGAAAAAATTCACTAACATTTGACTAACTTTTGTTCAGAAGGTACACCTGGAACATCCTTAACGATTGCCACTTGTGTTTGGTTCCATGCAGGCGAATATATTTTCAATTTTTTTAATTCCTCTTAATGCGAGCAGTAGACACACCGCTCATGGTTATTTTTAATTCCATACTTACATGCTGTACTTTTGGTTAATTTAATTCTTTCTAATCCGTCCACAAAATGTGTGCGCTTACATGGTTTCTATTCGTCCGTGTGCAAAATAAGTTTGGAAATTTCAATTTTTTTTGTCATGGTTATTTTTAATTTCATTCTGACATGCTTCATTTTCGATTATTTTAATTCCTTCTAATCTTTCTACAAAATATCTTCACTTACATAGTTTCTATTCGTTTTTGTGGAATATAAGTTTGGAAATTTCAATTTTTTTGTCTACCATAACGGTGGAGTGATTTTAATAATAATATTTTATATTGTCTTAACTTTTCATCCTTTATCTATACCGTTTTCTGCTTACCACTTTTTTCTGTATTTGACTTTGAATTTATGGTGTAGGTTAAATTTGTGCAAGTTGGCCACTAAACATCTCCTCTCCTCTCCTCTCCTAAACCCTAAAAACGATTTCAGGTGTTTAGCAGTCAAGTTGCAAAAATGTAACCTAAACTAAAAATTCAAAGTAAAAAAAAAAAATGGTAAGCAGAAAATTTAAAAAATCTGGATTTCGACTATGCTGGACCAATATTACTGCAATGTTATATAGATCGTTTTTTGACTCCGTATACTTTTGTTGTGTGGCTGTGCAATCCATGCAAATTTGCACAGCAGTAGTGCGTGTTCCAAGACAGATTTCATATTAAATCAGTCAAAATATGTTTCTGTTCTACAGATTAATAAAAAAATGTTCACATAATTTACCCAAATACAATACTTATTTATTTAAAAAAATGCATTTATTTAAATTCACAGTTTCGCCTTAAAAGTTACATTATTCTATTCCTTTCTATTCTTTCTTTGACATTTCTCCACTTTTTAATTCCTTCCAATACGCTTCCATTACATTTTTCCAAGTTGATTAAAAGGAATAGGTTTTGCTTTTTTTTTCTACTCGTTGGTGGAACTTTCGATGAAGGAAAATTCACGTATTAATGGGAATTCAGATTCTGAATTTTTTTGAATTCTTCTCTTCTTACCGGGAACGAACGAACACATAAAAAGTTATGAAGCTGTACAGCAGAACAAATGACCGAAATTCGACAATAATAGTATTGAATCCAATAAACATATGAAAAAATATTCAGATCAATTAAAGTTCAATACTGAATTGTGTGAAATGCTTTTGAGAACAAATATTCCTATTAAAAAATAAATAATCGTCTTCTGAGAGAATTCCTGCACAAATACACTGGCAAAGAATTACCGGACGAATCAACTCTCAGGGAAAATTTCATACATACGACTTACAACGAAACCTTAGAGGAAGTGCGAAATAAAATCGGCAGTAATGATATCTGGGTATCCATTGACGAAACAATCGACTCACGTGGACGGAAGGTTGCAGATGTAATTGTTGGCGCTTTAAACGAAGGTATATCCCAAAATTGTTATTTGCTAACTTGTGAAGAACTTTCTGCTGCGAATAGTGAAACTATTGCTGACCTTTTTCACGATTCAATGCAACTACTGTGGCCCGACGAAGATTTTTATAACATACCTTTACTGCTTGTAAGCGATGCGTCACCGTACATCAGGGCTCACCACTTGCAGTAGGTGGTCGCTGCCACGGCAAGTGCATGGCTGCCACCAATTTTTTCTGTCATTTTTTTCAGGAATCCTGAAAGGGGTTACGGTCGTTACGGTCACGGCTCGTTGCGGCTCATTGTTCACACCGATGGGTCTGATTTTTTTCTACTGAATTCACAATGCATTTCATTTTTCCATTTCAAACTGTAATTTACCGTGAAGGATTAGGGACGAGTGGAAGGACAAGTTCGACGAAAATTTATGAGGGCCTGTTTTACCTAGTCTCGTGACTGCCACTGGCAGTCTTTGCAGTCAATGACTGCCTTCTGGAAAGCCCTGCCGTACACGGTAAAAGCCGGTAAAATTTAAAAAATGTATTTCCGAAACTCTTACATGTTACGCATGTTGCACATGGACTTCATCAAGTAGCTGTGTCAATTCGCTAATTCTACAACGTAAGAGTCGATAAGTGCATTTCTAATGTGAAATAGTCTATTGCGTATCAAGTGGCCTCCTACGAGACACGCACGATACTTTTTACAACAAGATCATAAGAAGGCAGTAAGTTCCGTCGAAGGTGGCGTCAGAAGGAGCATGGAGGGTCCAGGGTGAAACCCTGGTGGGGGTGTAAGGGGCAAACCCCGCCGGAGGGTTGGGGGCGGAGTCCCCCGCTAAGACAACATCAGTTCTGATCATACAATTTTTTCGACTTTTCTTGCAGCAAATACGGAATAGCGAGTTGTGCCGCTTCGCGTATTTCAGGAGATGTGCGCTGAAACTCTCCACTTCCACATCCGACATTTTTGATAATTTTCCACTCTTTTGCAATTAATACGTGATTTCGATCAGGTTATAAGCAGTTATTATTTTTCTGCTCATTCTGCTCTAACGCAAGGTCAATAGGGAGGTTGCACGCCGCTGGGTAGCGCCAGCTGCTCTAGTCAAAGTTGCGCAAAAATTTGAATTGGATAAATGAATAATTGCTCTTTTTAATACAAAATAATAATAAAAGTTACTAGGTTATTCGCAAACCATGTTAAAAGTTTAAGTTATTCCGTTTGAATAACATTTTTAACTTTTTTGTATAATAAAAGCATTTTTTCATTAATCCAATTTGAATTTTTGCGGAACTTTAACTAGAGTAGCTGGTACTACCTAGTGGCTGTGAGCTCCCCTATCATTAGGTGGCGAGACGAACACGCTACAGTTATCGCTGAAAACATCGACCTATATCTCCATCTAACTAGAATCTAACTATCTCCATTTCAACTGTTGTGAAATGTAAGAATGCTTATGAAAAAAGCCCTTTTCGTGTTTGTGACGTCACGGTACTCCAAAGAAGAGTCATTTCGTGCGTCTTCATTCACATCGTTTGAAACACGCCATTTTTATATTCAGTCCGTAAGCATGAAACACGCCGTTTTCATGATACTGTTGTGAAAAAGGTATTTTTGAAATGTCCTTCTCGAGCTGCTATATTCCGTGAAGCATGTCCAAAATTAGCGTTACCACCAGAACCAGAAGAGAGAATGTGACCACATATTTCGTACAAACTCCTTTCGATTTAATCGCAACCTCTTTTTTATGATAGTATATTTAAATATCTCAGAATTTGTCGTTATCAATCTATGGGGCCATACTAAAATTACGTAAGGGATTATCGGCCCTCTCGTGACCCCTCCCCACACCCTCGTTTAACAGTGGAAACGTAATAAGTTTACACAGGGAGCCTGACCCTGAATTAGACACTAGGTAAAAAATGCAATACCGTGATTAAGCATGACCGAAACTTTTAGAGTAGACACCAAAGATCCATGATCTACCAGAAAATCGATAACGACACCATTAATAAAAACTTTCTGTAAATAGTTTTTCTCAGATGAATCTAAATTGGAAGAAATAACATTAACCTTAGAACCATAGAACTTGTATCACGAGATAGTAATCCAACTGCCAGCTGAGTCTTTGTTTCAGTCATCCCAAATCCCAATTCTTTTTATAGTCGCATCAAAGAAATACTCTCGAATATTCTCGCCTGGTATTTGATAAAGATATTCTATTGCTTTCCATTTTTCAGTCAATGATTTTTATACCGCGGATGTTGCTTTAAACTGTAGACTAAACTGGGTTGAAGTTTTGATGACATCAATTCCTCCTGATGTAGCGTGGCAGTAGATACCAACTGCTTAAATCAGGCTTCGGCTTCCATAGACCTCTCCGAGCACGTAAAATCAGAAATATTATGAGACAAATCAGGTAGATATAGTTGGACACTTAAACATCTAGATCGCTCATTACCTTGACCTTCCGTATCCTTTTGGTTTGTCCACCCGAGCCAATCAGTTGAGGGAAGTCCTCCAACTGTTGATTCATTTTTCCTTCTTACGAAACTTTTCAATTTTCACAGCTCTCAATTCCACACTTCTAGAATCATTGTTCTCAGACGAATCTAATTGATTCTCACTTTAAAATTTTTTTAATGACAAGCGAGAAAAATAGAACTTTTTATCATGGTGTCAGGCGTCATGTTCTTTTGTTACACGTCCGCGTCAAAAAATTCAACATGACTGAACAGGCCCAACATCCTGTTTGACTATTTGACTTAGTTTCTGGAATTTTACAAATTTTCCGATTTTCTCGAAATTCGCATCACTCGACAAAATAATATTCAGTGGAAATAGGCCACTATCCCAACTTCTGAAATATTTAGAGCACTTGGTTTAAAGCCTTGACTCATTTTCTCTCAATGCCCCAAAAGCTACTTTCGAACTAAGAACGGCTCTCGTACCATGCTCACCCAGCCTAACCTTAGTTCCACCAACGGGTGGTCGTTATAACGCTGTAGGACTTCTTAGGAACTTTACATAAAAATAACCTTAGGTCTAACCTTAGTTTCACCAATGTGTGGTAGTTATAACCCTGTAGGACTTTACATAAAAGTAAGTAAAGCGTCATTGTCTAACACTACTGAATTCTTGTTTCGCTAACTTATTTTTCATATATTTATTTTAAAAACGAATTGTGAAAGATGATGTGAAAGAAATAGTAAATAAGAACGTGGGGTTAGGAACACAATTTGCACCTGATTAACTCAACGCTTTAAAATCTTTCATCTTTAAGCTCATGATTAGATAAATTATTTTCGTGAAATAAATGAAATTTCTATGTTTAATAAACATGATTCGTCGTCGCATAATTTATTTTAATCGTATAATTTTTGAATTTTCGCAACATTTTACATAATTTTGAGTATTGCAGTGAAAAAAAATTTAATTAAAAGTCCAAGTTTATATTATGACGTTCCGCAAGCAAAGGGCCTAGTTTTTCGGTATGAAGTTACATATAGATTAGAATGTGTCTGTTATTTTGGCGATGTCGGCATCCCCCCCCCCCTAAAAACTGTCAACATAAATAAAATAAAATCGTGCAAAATGTAAGAAAGATCGGTTCGTACCCTCGAGCTGTTGAAATTTTGAATGGAAAATGGATGTATTTTTCAGCCTTTTTTACTCGAATATTCATAACTTTTCTTGAAATAGACATAAATTAATAAAACTTGGCTGAGTTGTAAGACATAATACAAAGAACGAAACCTAATTTCTTCAGAATTTTTGGAATATATTATCGTTGAGTTTGAGCTCTCCAAAGTACTCATTTTTCGTTTTTTCTACTGGGAGCCTTGTAAATTCGCATTGAACTTTTTGCCAAACGCATGTTCGCATGTTATAAAAATTGTGTATATAACCCAAATAATGATCAGATGTTGGGAAAGGTAAGACGACCATACAAAAATCGTCGTCCATCACGACGTGGACCTAATTATTAGGGTGACCAGAAAAAAACACTTTTGGTTTTCTTAGGAGTGAAGGGCAAATAACGGTAGTTTATGCGATTGTAGAAGCCAGATTTTTATTTTTTTATTTTAAACAATATTTAGAGGTGGCCCATCGTCTTTGAAAGTTGTCATGGCAAAAGCTGACAATTTCGGTAAGTGAAGAGTCGATCGTAAAGGTGCAACCTCAGCTCTTTTCATCGATGTGACTTTATAACAGGATTAGTTAGCATCCCCTGAATTATTATTATTCACTTTTCTGAAAAAGGGAAATATGACTAAAGAACGCTTGCCGAGAAAGGGTCTGCTTTATGAGTTTATGGTGTCAAGAGCCACTGGGATCAATTTTTATGGCCGAGCTGATGAGCGCTCCGCCCCGAAAATTAAACAGCTTTTAAGTCGTAGACCTGTCAAATTTCAAAAATTTACTCAGATTTGTTTTCATTATTGCAGGCTTATTTATATTTTTCCTAATCTGCTTTTTCAGAAAATGTGATCCTCAACCTTCGAGGAAAATATTGTTAAAACTTCAGTATAAGACATATATTATTAGGGCGGTTATTAGGCTTTGAAAACAGTAGAAAACAGGGAAAATGGCACTTTTCAAGAAACCGTAATTAATGTTTTTATGAATTTTTCATTGAAAAAATGTTTTGATGTGGATTCTGAGAACCTCAAGAACAACATATTAAAAGTTCAATTTAAAAAGTGGATAACTTCGTGGTTAAAATCTTAAATGAAAAAAGTTGAGTTTGCCCATGTTAATTACATAAGAACTTCAAAGACGATGGGCCACCTCTAAATATTGTTTAAAATTGAAAAAAAAATCTGGCTTCTACAATCGCATAAACTACCGTTATTTGCCCTTCACTCCTAAGAAAACCAAAAGTGTTTTTTTTTGGTCACCCTACTAATTATGCATCAATTTTTTCCGATTTATTATTATTATTTTTATGATTTATTATTATTGTCAATAAATAATCAACTGACATCAACTGAGGCACATATAAAACAATTTTCGCTAAGAATTGTCCAATTTACACTGACTGTCATTAAGTACATGGAGAAATGATCACGATTGAAATAACTGTGGTGTCATCCTGATCCTGTATCACGTAACTGTTAAAAAAGTACAATACTTGGCAGGGTACTACGAATGGTATGACAATTTACTATTTTCTTGGTACTTCGTTCAATAATTGCACGATGGTCAACGATTACGATAACACTGTTGTTGTAACATCTGAAATAATAATTTCTCTGTGTCCCACGGCGTGATAAAAGTTTTCATTCAAAATACATACATCTTTTTCTTACATGTCTTTACTATAGCTTCTTCATAAAATATGAACTACCGACTAGAAATTAAATTTGTGCATAAAAAAGGTTACTCGCGTTTCTAGCTTTCAAAAAAGTTGCTAAATCACTAAAAATTTCCGGAAAGATTAATAATAATACTAAATTTGTAGGAGTCCGGTTGGATAGGGGAACGGACATACACGCGACGCGAGATCAAGGGAGGAAAATCGATAAATTAGTGCGGTAAAGTGCAAGTTGGGATGGCTAGTGGAATAAACTATAAAAATTGGAAGGCCAAAAATCGGCATAAGTGTTATCCGTCGTTTTAGTGTAGTGAGTGTAGTGTTATTTTTGCGGAAAAATTATAGATGTAGACAGTGGGGTTATGTTCATCGAAAGTTAGAACCAGAGCATTGCATTTGGAATTTGCAATACACTTGGAATGGAATCGGAAGCGGTCATTATGAACTCCGATAAGGGACACAAGGGGGCAGCACAAGGTAGTGGAGGTGATGCAAGCACCCAGCTGACGGGTAACAACAATGGACAGGCAAGTCATCAAAGTTCACTGACTTTAAAAGAGCTGAAAAGAAGACCAGGGAGACCAAAGAAGCAGGACAAGGAAAAGGAGAAAACTGGCAGGACTGGGAAACGAAGTTTTCAAAAAAAGGGAAAAATTATCACGATCACCGACCAAAGAAGAACAGAGAAGAAACTTATTAGAAGAAAAAGTTTTGGTGTGCGAAGAAGAAACTGGTACCCAGGAAGATACACTCGAAGGACTGAAAGACTTACTAAAAATTACTGAAATCTACGTAGAAAAAAATAAATTGGAGGTAAATGTGAATAAGTCTAAGGTGATGGTATTTCGAAAAGGGGGCAAAAGAATAACTGAAGAAGTTTGGAAAATTAATGGAAAAAAACTGGAAATTGTTGATAGCTTCAAATACCTTCGTTTTTGGTTTTCTACAGGGGGCACTCACAAAAAACATATATCTTGAAATTGGTAGGTAAAGCCCAAAGAGCAGCGAACGCAGCGTGGGTTTTATGAAGCGAGCTGGCCTAAACAAACTGGGAAAAAGACTTTACCTGATGGAGACTCTAGTAAAAGCTGGATGTCTATATGGAGTGGAGATTTGGGGTTGGGTCAAAAGTGAAGAAATAGAAAGACTACAAGGAAAATATATAAAGATGGCTATGGGCTTAAGTAGAACTGCTCCTGCATATTTGTGGAGAATAAGAATCTGGAAGACAAAGCCTTGAATCGGAAACCAAAATGAGAGCGGGTAGATATCCTTTAGAAATTTTGCAGATGGACGATAGCAAGTGGACGAAAATCTGCCTCCGAGAAAAGATAAGATGCTTACTCAACGAGAATCCTTCTACTTGGGAAAGACCCTCAAGAAGGTATTCAATGAAGTAGGGGATGGAGAAACTGTCAAGCTAATATGGAATGGAGGAAATCTAGGAAGGGTCCAAATGAACTTGGCAACGTTGGTGGAAAAAAAATCGAGCAAGAAATACAGAGTGACTGGGGTCGAATCGACAGATCTTCTTATTGCAGCGACTACAAAAAACTAAAAAGAGAACGTGGGCGTAGAAGAATACTGGGAGGATGAAAATTTACAGGGGTGGGTGATAGAGCAATGGGCAAGACTAAGATGTGAAAATGTAGGGAAAGCTGGGTATAAGGAATACCAAGATGCTACTTGCAGAATCTGCAACGAAGAGGTTGAGGAAATGAACCATATATGGACTTGCAAAAGCGTAAACGAGATTTTAAACAGCAAATGGACTAAGGGAGTAGCAGAGTGGGCAGCTGGCAAGACAGGAGCGGAATTTGAAAATCATATAATTCAAAGCATAAACAAAAAACCGAACCCCATCCTCTGCGGGTTTGCAAAAGACTTCGAAGAAAAGGCAATAGAGAAGGGTTCGGGGCTGTGAAGTAACCTTAGATTAGAATACAATTACTGATTAGTTAGTGTTAAGCATACAAAATAGATAAATAGTTTGAAAATGCGTTATAATGTAGTTCCAAGACATAATTTACATGTACAAATACAACTGGGAATGTAAAAATTGTAAAAACTCGCAATAGTGTACAAAAGGAGAAAATAAATTATTATTACTAAATTTTTAATAGATAAAAAATTATTTATTGATAATAATAACAAATCATAAAAATGATAATAATAAATCGGAAAAAATTGCCACATAATTAGGTCTACGCCGTGATGTAGGCGATTTTTCTGTGGTCGTCTCACCTTTCCCAACGTCTGATCAACATTTGGGCCATATACACCATTTTTATAAACATAACATAGGTCCAACATGAACTCATGAATCTCGCGCAACAATTTACACAAGCCAAAATTCGTTAACATGTATTTGGCAAAAAGTTAAATGCAAATTTACAAGGCTCCCAGTAGAAAAAAACGAAAAATGTGTACTTTGGAGAGCTTCAACTCAATGATAATATATTCAAAAAATTCTGAAAAAATCAGGTTTCGCTCTTTGTATTATATCCTTAAACTCAGCCAAGTTTCATTCATTTATGTATACTTCAAGAAAAGTTATGAATATTCGAGTAAAGAGGGCTGAAAAATACGTGTATTTTCCATTTAAAATATCAACAGCTCTGGGCACGTATTAATATGAATCGATCTTTCTCACATTTTGCCCGAATTTTTGTATTTATGTTGAAAGTTTTTAGGAGGGGGGAGGGGCGTATGAAAAAACTCCGACATCGTCAAAATAACGGAGATACCCGTATGTCGACTGCTATTCTTTGAGGGTTCAGTTTTTTGCCACAAAATAATCAAGCAGAAAGTTTTGCAGCACGTAATAAAATATTAATATAGGAGGTGTGACAATTAAGTAATGAGACTGATATTATTGCCGCGCTTATGGTAAACCTGCGACCTTGAAATTCCCTTCCCCTTCCCCGGCATCCTTCCCCTCTCCATTGATATATTTACCATCGCTCTAGCTTGTTTAGTTCGCCTGCTGTGTCGTGTTGAGTAGACGTTTGTTGGTGGTGCTCGTCACGAAAAGTGAGAAACGAAATCAAGAGCAACGCGTCGCGATAAAATTTTGCGCCAGATTGGAAGATGATCCCACGCTGCTTGATCGAGTTATTACAGGCGATGAGAGCTGGTTTTTCCAATACGACCCGGAAACCAAACGCCAAAGCTCACAATGGTTGTCTCCGCACGCCCCCCGCCCGAAAAAAGCTCGCATGAGCAAGTCGAAGGTGAAAACGATGATCATTGCCTTTTTTGATAGCCGTGGAATCGTCAAGAAAGAATTTGTTCCAGCGGGGCAAACCGAAAATCAAGTCTACTATCGCCAAGTACTCGAAAGATTGCGAAAACGAGTCAACAGGGTGCGCCCAGACACCGCTCGTAACTGGATCCTTCATCATGACAACGCGCCGTGCCACACCGCGCTCAGCGTGTCCCAGTATTTGGCCTCTAAAGGGATCGCCGTGTTGCAACAGCCGCCTTATTCGCCCGATATGTCACCCTGTGACTTTTTTTTGTTC
Organism: Andricus curvator; assembly: GCA_932195095.1. NCBI lineage: Eukaryota > Metazoa > Arthropoda > Insecta > Hymenoptera > Cynipidae > Andricus > Andricus curvator. The sequence goes on from CAKNYM010049879.1 coordinate 92,316, forward strand.
CCTAGAACAAAATCGGTGGTCAAAGGAACCCATTTTGAGTCGATTACGGACATCCAGACGGCCGTGACGAGGGTACTCGCGGACATCCCAGTCGAAGCATTCCAGAAATGTTACGGAGCGTGGAAAACGCGCTGGAATCGTTGTATAGCTGCCCAAGGGGACTACTTTGAAGGGGATGGCAGAGTTGTACAATAATTTTTAAATATACGGTTTTTATGGAATCAGTCTCATTACTTAATTGTCACACCGCGTATATACAACCCAAACCTGATTGTGTATGTGCAATAACCATAACTTGTTTCCTTATACGACGCAGAACGAATCCTCTAGGTTGGAAACCGAGGCACTAGGGGGCAAAATCGATATTTTTTTACTCTTGTTCGCAAAAACGCGAATATCTGCGTTTTGTTGTATGAAGTATAAACAGAAAGTAATTCAATTAATAACAGAGAGATTATCTAAACATTTTAGTATTTAGGAAGATTTTATTTCGTTCTATTTTAAAGTTCTTAAGTCATAAAAAGTACATCAATTTTCTTTCATTTCCGGAAAAACTATTAAGAGGCTTGGGCAGTTACTAAAATTAAAAGTGATATTTTTTGGAAAAGTCCTAGACTAATGTCTAGCACTTTTCCAAAAAATTATTATTATTAATTTCTACATTTTCCTTTTGTTTTATGTTGACGTTTTCTGGTGTTGCTTTCTCGATCTATTTTGAATACGACCTTGGTGCTTGGCAAGTGCATGTGGTGGGCGTATTAATTATCGAATTGCCATTTTGTTGAGCGATTTTTTGTTTGTTCATGAAGGAATCCTCGATGTAGCTTTCAGCCACGGTGGTCGTTTCCAGCCTCCATGTCGTTTCAAAGTGGTTATATCCTCTCCAGAGTTTGTTAGTAGGGTCGCCGAATTGCGTCGGAAATTGTGTTCAGCATAACTCTGGATCTGGTAGTTTTAGATAGGAAGCAATCGTTTTGGACATATTTCCAAATGTATTAATTCCGATTACTTGATTTAAACATTTCCCATCTCGATAGGTTAGGAAAAATCTCGAGGTTGTGGCGGTAGTTAGTCGCATATCGATGTATCTTTTGCAGATATCATGAAAGTCATCGATGACCACGAGTGATTTAGGCTTATTACTCTTGGTGTTGGAAATTTTAACCAAAAGCACCTGACCTTTGTCCTCAACATTGTTAACCGTAAGGTTGAATAATTCCTCTTCTGCATGCGCCCTGAACACCAAAAATCAAGGCGACCTGACAATAATTCAATACATATATTAATATGTGAAATTTTGTAAATGCATTTATTTAATTGTACGTCTAAAACTAAGAAAGATACGTTTTTAAACAAAAATGAAATAATTTAATTTTCATTTAAAAAACAAAATTCCCGTGGTGGCTTTTAACCAAATTTTAGAATTTAAATTTTTAAGGGATGTATCTGGATTTGAAATTTTTTTCCCTTGACAAAAAGTTGTAGCTTTTTTAGTTTACAAATTACAGCCAAAAAACTGAAGAAAAAAATCAATTTTAATCCGTGTTTCACTTCAACTCACGCTCCGTTCGTCAGCTTTTGGATTTTTTAAATAAAATTTCCAGAGAATGTGCTTTAGGGTATCCTTCGACTGATAGAGTAAGAGGAATTCAAAAAATAAATTTTGAAAAACTGTTATTAATTTTTTTCTGATGCTCAGCGTGAATCGGACTTTTGTAACTTCCAGCGTTTCATTTATCGAATGAATTTTGAGCAAGGAAAGACTTCTCGCGACAAAAATGCGGAGAAAATTTAACGATAGTAAGTTGACGAAACACTCATGAAATAAAAAAAAACATCAATTTATCACTCATGAATTTTATTCAATTTTTAATGAAAAAAAAGAAGCTATACAATTTAATCGCGTACTTTTATTTAGCAAAACCTATACAAATTAGATAATGCATAGGTTTGTTTACAAACCGAATGTTCAAAGTCGCTTCAAAAATACATTAAAAATAAAATAAAATTCATGAGTGTTTTATCAACTTACTTTCGTTAAATTGTTATTCACTAAGAAATTTAATTATTATCGTATTGTAAGAAAGAACTCACGTTAACTAAAATCATAACTACTCCTAAGCTATTGAATATTTTGATCTGAAACTTTCCCAAAAACTTTATCGCAGTTTTCTCCGCATTTCTGTCGCGAAAAGTCTTTCCTTGCTCAAAATTTCTCTCGATAAACGAAACGCTGGAAGTTACAAAAATCCGATTCACGCTGAGCATCAGAAAAAAATTAATAACAGTTTTTCAAAACTTACTCCTACTCGATCAGTCGAAGGATACCCTAACACGCATTCTCTGAAAATTTTATTTAAAAAATCCAAAAGCTGACGAACGGAGCGCGAATTGAAGTGAAAAACGAATTAAAATTATTTTTTTTCTTCAGTTTTTTGGCACGATAAAAGTGTATGTGCCCTTATAGCATCCGGACCCTCATTTATAACCGTATGGATTCTTAACAAATAAGTTCAACCAAGTAGTTAAATTTGCAACCAAAAATATTAATTATCTACAAAAAAACATGAACTTTCAACAAAATACATGAATTTTCAACTAAATAGCTCGATTTTTCACTGATAAAGAAACATTTTCAACCAAATAGTTGAATTTTCCAATAAAAAAGATACATTTTCAAAAAAACAAAAAAAAAAAAGAATTTTCCACAAAATACTTAAATAGGGTCGGTTCCCCCGTTTTGCCCACATTAACAAATTTTCCAACTTTGAATGCTTATAATTAGTTAACTATTGCGTTTCAACTAAAAGTATCTGGTATAATATATTTTTTGGAGGTCGTCGTTCACGAATTGTAGCCACCCATTAATAAAAAAATCCATTAACAAATTGAAAAAATGAGAGAATTGAAAAAACTGGGATTTCTACAGTTTTGGCCACTTATGTGCTACTTTTGGCCACGTCTTGCACCAGTTTTGGCCATAGCAATAATTTAAAACGCGAGAAATTATCATTTCGGAATTAAGGGAGTTGTAGCCAAAAACGAATTGACAAACAGATTTTGATAAAACTTTGCATATCACTTCGTAATGGTGTTTAAGACATGCAGTTGAATTTTCATGAGCCTAGGGTACCTATGTAAAGAGAAATTAATAATTTTGGAATCGGGCTTTTAACATGTGTTCTTATGGCATCCTAACATTTTACGTCATTGAATTACTCGCCATTTTGTAATTGACAAACAGATTTTCATGAAACAACTTGTAATAGTAAAAAAATATGTAGTGAACATTTTCACTCTTTAATATTGTCCGAAGGATACTCGCAAATGCTACAAAAAATTAATTTTACGTTGAAACCATCGAAGTTTTACGATGTATTTGCCATTACGTAGCAGATGTGGCAACACCGCGATACCCTGTAGTATTGTAGGTGAAGGTCAGTCTGAATAAAACGCAACATATGATTGACGTCTGTGTACACACACACTAACACGCGCGAGGCGACGTTGCCACATCAGGTACCTCGGAAGTCAAATGCAAGACAGTTTTCATTTTGACTAGCTACGTAGCGCTACAACTCCCTTAAAGGACGTGGTAGCATAAAGTGAATTAATATTAAATACAAAGAAAACAACACAAACTCTTAAAACTATTGATTATTTGCAAACAATTTTTACAACTTAACATTACAATGCTGCATTTTTCTTTTAAAAGGACTGGAATAATCTTTTAAAGCTTTAAAGCTCAATTGCTTTTGAGCTACTTGTCTCTTTTTCTTAATATCTTTTTCTGTATACCTTACTTAGCTTCTTTGGCTTTCTCTTTTTTCTGTATAATTTTATAGATTTTAGGAAGGGGAACAATTTTGAATCATGAACTGCATATCCATATTTTGCGTCGTTTTTGACA
>CAKNYM010049879.1:96235-130825 GCA_932195095.1 Andricus curvator
TCCTTATTCCCACTCTCCCCACCCACGGTTTGAGCGTTCTATATTTTTTTCATTCTACCTTCTAACTCATCTACCTTTTTATTAGGCTCTTCCTTTTTTTTTAGCCTTTGCTCCAACGTCTGCATCCTTTTCTCCAGCTTTTCCCTGACTTCTTCCCATTTCCTCATTTCTTTCCTAAGTTCGGCCATTTCCTGCCTAATTTCTTTCCTTATTTCCTCTATCCTTTTCTCCTGCTTTTCTTCATACATCCCCATACTTCTATCATCATTTCACGCGTTTCTTTCAATCTTTCCTTTTCCATCGGATCTTTAGCCTCAGCTCTGTCTCTTTCTGTCCCCTTGTTTTTCTCATCCTTCTCTACAAAACTATGTTTTTCCGGCGTTCTGACCCTTCTACACAAATCCACAATCCATTCAACTCAAATTTCACCACAATTATCAGAAAAACTCAGCATCAAAATTTCCCCGCTACCACACACTTTCACGCGGGAAACGGAATCTGCACCCGTAGTCAAAAAGCGGCAATATTACATTTTTTAAGGTATGATAGTGAGTACGGTGATTTCATATAATTTTGGCCACAAAAAGTCCGTCAGCATGCTACGATACCGTTCTGAATGCACTGTAATGGCCCTTTCACGCTCGTCCTCGAAGAAAAATGGCCCAATGATGCCAACAGCGTATAGCCCGCGCCGAACGCGTAAACAAACACAACTGTCACATCTGGGGATCAGAAAATCCACGTCAGATTCACCAGTAACCACTTCATGCTGAAAAAGTTACTGTATGGTGCGGGGTATACGCTGGTGGCATCATTGGGCCATCTTTATTCGAGGACGAGCGTGAAAGGGCCATTACAGTGAATTCTGAACGGTATCGTGGCATGCTGACGGACTTTTTGTGGCCAAAATTAAATGAAATGGATGTGGACGACCTTTGGTTCCAACAAGACGGCCCAACAGCACACACAAGTCGTCAAACAATCAACTTATTGGCGACTAAGTTTGTTGATCGCATAATTTCCCGAAATTCTGATGTGAATTGGCCACCAAGATTATGCGATTTGACCCCTACGGATTTTTTTCTTTGGGGTTATTTCACCCCAGCCGTTCACCCCAGTTTATTGGAGAGAGTTATCGGAAATTTCGACCAACGGATGCTGGCCTGTAAAAAGAGCCGTGGTGGACATATGAATGATATCATTTTTCATTTATAAATGGCATGTAAGCACCTTTCATTTTCACTAAACTGTTTCGATTACACCTCGAAAAGTGTGTACTTTATTTTCAATTTAAAAACTCACTAACAGATGGCCGACCCTTTACTATTGACTAGATGAACATATTCCCATAATTTTAAGACAATCAAAGGTCACTAATTTCCCTGCATTTTGATAACCTGCTTTCCCGACGCCTCTGTGAAAAAATAACCACCAAGGTTTGCAGAACACACTATCTCCACTCTTTGAGTAAGCTAGACAAGCAAAACCTCCCTCTGTTATCTACACTGTATTTCGCGATTTCCCTTCCATCGTAGGAAACTTGTATGGCTGTGCTGGGAGCAAAACTGATGCGAGTAAATTTTAATAAATGATAAATCTTTGTAAAGAGTCTATTCCATTAATAATCGAGGGGGGGGGGGCTGCCCCCCTGGGTACGTGCCTGGTTGGGGCAGTTGAGATATAATGCCCCACATACAGAAGATAATTATGTAACGATCTTGCAATTTTTAACTCAACCTTGAGCCTCTGAAGGTAAAGAATGTTAATTGAAAAATGTACCTTTTGCATATGTCCTCTTCGAAAATGAGTGAAATTGCCACACTTTTAATTGTATCATACAGAATTGTATACCATACAGAAATTCTAGTTTTTTCTTAATTTTAATGTAACAGATACTATTTTTCTTCACGCGAGAAATATGGTACAAGCAAGCAGTGAGTATTTTACAACACTTTTTTCTTCTTTTTTTTCGAAAAATGGTGGAAAGTCTTTCAAAGATACTCGGAAGGATCCATACTTGCCGCGCTTGTGGGATTTCCACCCACTAAAAACCACCGTCTCTTCCGTCTTAGCAGAGATCCCCCCGGAACCCCTTTCTCATTACTTCAGGGGTTGCCGTTGTCTTAGCCTTCTGTGGCTCCGGCTTTCTTTTCTTCACTCTTCTTCTGCTAACTTAGACTTATAACCTTGTATCCCAACCAAGATCCACGCATCGTCCTCAGGAGCGCAACAACATCGCGCAACGGACTCGTTGACCTTGGACATCTTGATTGGACATGATTAGTTCTCGCGGTTAAATCTGAGATCTCCGCAACGGGGCTGCCTCCCAGAACGTGTAGCACCTCATAGTTCCCGGAAGATGGTCTGTCCGGCGTACCTCTCTTTGCCGCGCCTCCAGCAGCACTTTGTCCGGTTAGATCCTTCGCATTTCGCTTGGAGTTGGCTGTAGCCGGAGCACCTCTTGACCTCCGTCTTTTTCCGAACTCTGCAGGACACCCACCCCACCTCGAGGTGTCTTGTGCGGAGTAACCTTCCGGCCAGCTCCACAAAGGCTTTCATGCTTTCCTTGAAGGCTTTTTTCGTCATGCTGACTTTTACCTCTCCAATCTGGCTCTCCCCGAAGATTCTTTTCAGAGCATCCTTAATCTCTTCTTCCGTCGTCTCATCGAGGTCTAGGATCGGCACGTTCCTCCCTCCCCAACTCCCTCCTTGATAGCAGAGGTCCTCTGTGGAGGTTTCACCCTCTGCTCCTCTCTCCGAGACTGATGTCCCCGCTACATAGACGCGGGTGCTCAGCTTCTTCACCGATGACCTTGGGGCTGCAGTTTCCAGGGGGGCTCATGGTAGGCGCTCTCGTCCTCTTCCCGTAAACGGGATCGGGAATTGCCTCAGCCTGTTTCTCCGCATTTTATTGAAAATATCCAACGCTTCATCTAGCCCTTTTTTTATTTGCGGGTACACTGCCGTCGGAAATTGTCGGTACGATTAGCGAAAGTACTACACCAGTCTCTCTGTTGAGGAACAATGTCGGGGGTTGCCTGCAAATAGCCTTGTTCATAAAGCGCGTACATCGAAACGTAAAAAGTCAGGGCCGCCTGTACCGTTTCCATAATATTGCGCAATATACAAAAGAGAGTCTGATGTATTAAAAATCACTGCTGACTTTGAAACGTGATTACTCGTTCAAAAATAGAGCGAGAAACTTTTTTAAAAACCCGTACAAAGCTTATTAAATTACGCGTCAATTGAGCCCTAATAGAGATATTTTTTACCTTTCGGAGAGAATATACTGCGTGAGAAGTTTTAAAACAAAAATCCAAGGATTTCTCGAAGAAAAAGTCTCAAATTCATACCACGTAGTCTTTCAAGACTTGTCTTTAATATAAGCCAATAAAACTTAAAAAATCTTCACGGGTTCTCGAGATACGACTAAAAATGTCCAAGCCTCAAATGTCAAGTTTTAGTCGGCGATTACTGCTGTCGACCGCCAGAACGGTGGTCAACGAGAGTTTCTTAGATTTTGTTTCTTGACTTCAACTCGTGCTGTGACTTAGCATACTTAAGGATAAAAGCTGAAATTGACAGGACGGAATCTGTGAAATCTCATCTTCAATTTACGCCAATAAAACTTCAAAAATATTTAGGGGTTCCCAAGATATGACAATAAATGTCCAAGTGTGTCTGCGTCGAGTCTCAGTCGCCGAGCACCGCAGACGGCCAGACTCGCTGTTAAAGTGACTGAAATTCGGCGCAGACACGCTTGGGCATTTTTAGTCGTATCTCGAGAACCCGTTAAGATTTTTCAAGGTTTATTACTTTAAATTATGACTATAAATAAGACTTCAAAGACTAATTAGTATGAATCTGTGAATTTTGGAATTATTGAACGAGTAATCACGTTTCAAAGTCAGGAGTGATTTTTAATAGTACTTTCGCTGATCGTACCGACAATTTGCGACGGTAGTGTACATGCTTCTTTTTCCCGAAAAACTCCTCCATTTTCATTAGTATGGTCGCCAGCCTCCCAATCAGGTTAATCCCCTTCTCCATCATCCGCTGTACACTATCTTCTGAGACTCGTGTCCCGCCCCTCCGTAACGTCCAACTCTCCACCGAACAACTTCTCACAAAAACATCCGTCTAAATTTTGTTTCTCCATGCTTAGTCTCGAGTGTAGCTACGGTCCGCCCCCGCGGAGCCCCGAATGCGGGGTTAAGGTCTGAAAACTCTTACGAGGCGACCTGGTATACTAGAGAAACCGTGATGTCAAGCAGCCTTCAACATGGTTGATCACGCCTTGGCTTGGGTGTTTTTCCTCCGGGACCATCCCTGGACCATTGTTCGCGACCGATATTATGTGATATATGTCAGACCAGAAAAAATGCCAGAATTGAGCACTTACTGGACAAATGCGTACGATATCAATAGTATAATTGTAAATATGAAGTTACATAAAACTGTAATCAGAAAATGAAACTCAAAAGTAGCTGAACAAAATAAACTAAAATAAATGTAAATATAAAAAATTCTTAATTACAGCTACGGATATGTTCAATTTGCTAAAAGCAAAAACAGTCCCCTTAAAAAGGCACAAAAAGAGATATAAAGCAATTAGATAGTTTCGTATGAGTTCGCGGAGAGTAATTCAGAAATAATGATTAGTTATTCAGATCTAATACATAAAATGCTGAGTCAAAGATAGATGCGAACATGTACGTCAATAGATGCAATTCACGACTGCAAACTCTCGTTGCTGCGCCAAATTCTCCACTGTTAGCAACCGAGAGACCTAAGCTCCAGATTTATTTCAATTTTTTGTTCCTCCAAGTCCCAGAGCAATGGAATAAATGGTCCGATTTCGAGCGAAAATGACTCTCCCAGGAAAATTTGGCTCTTCTCGTTCACTGCTTCTTCTAGATTCACCGTAGAAAAATGTCGTTTCTTCTTTCCTTGTTCAATGAAATTGTCTCGAACTGTTTGCCGATTCAATTTGGCGACCCATCCAGAGCCATCCACGACGGGTTTCTTGCGTATCCTGCAGATATTACCCAGATATTCTTTGATAAAAGGAACCTCTAGGGACTTGGCTATCGAGTCAATCGTAGATGGTAAATCCTCACTCTTATCCATAGCCTGCTCTAGAGATGTCACTTTCTTTTACAGTGCACACGTTTCCAATTTAACCTGGCCTAGTTGCTCCTATCATTCTTCCAAGCTGTTTTCAAGCGAATTAATTCTTCTGGAGTTCTTTAAGATATCCTAATTCATAGCGTCGACATCGCAATTCAGGGTGGCATCAAAATTTAATTGTAGGTACTCTCAGTTGGAGAACAGCTTTGCCGGACCCTTCTGCTTCTACGCGAGCGCTTCCTTGTGTTCCTTGAACGCCCTAACAATATAAGGTTGTAAGGTAATGGAGGATGCGGTGGAAGCTCAGGCGTAGTGTTGACTAAATTACCCGCGTCCTTGCTTTTATTGATTTTACATTCAACCTGCCAAGTATCATTAGCAGTCCGAGAGATGTCACACTTAGATTTTTTGCTCTTTGCCTCTTTTTAGTCTTTCAAAATTCTTTTTATATGTTCATATTAGTACATTTGAAATAAATCAGATTCCTGCACTTAACATAACCGAAAACATCCGCAGTGATATGTAATCGCACTCAATGCACGCTCCCATTTTGGATGATTTAGAGTAGCAAAAATAAAGATTTCAGATATCAGCTAAAAGTTAGGAGATCGATCACACCGCACATTACTTAGGACCGTCGCTCATATTTCGAAACTGATTAAAAAAATGTGTATAATGACAAAAAGTATGAAAATCGTGGGATAGAATTTTGGTTTTCTTTCTCGATTGGCAAAAATGTTCTGTTGTTCGAACAATTATCATATACCTATTTTATTTTCCAGATATGCGAAGAAAGACGTATGGGAAAGGTATTTTACGGAACTCTTGAACATAGAATCTTGTGACCAAATACCGGACTTGACTAAACTGAGGAACATGATGGAAGAAGCCTTGGTTCAGATATCGGAGCGGCAAGGGAGAATTAGGAGCTTTTGCAATGTGCTCAACAACCGATAACGCTTACTCAATTGCTCCATGTTCTCAATGCCTCAAGTTTGGCACAGGCGTAGAAAAGAACCGACACTTATAAATTAAATGAAAATGATATTATCATGCTATTTATTAAATAGTTTATAATTACAATGCCGCCTAGTTACACATAACTGGACGTAGATTTCTTGGTCTGCTTCGTGAAAACTTCTTGACGTGGCCAAAGTGGAATGTCTAAGTTCAATTTTTTTTCAATTGTCGTTTATGTTTCTCTTAGGGATTAGAAATATTGCCAGCAAAGAATACGTATGTATGAAAAATACTTTGCAAGCCTTTTTATGTGGGTTATCAAAAACTTTCCTCAATATTGTATATAAAAATGTATCGAAAAAACAGTTAGGGAGCGTTCAAATATGTTACGCATGTTTCAGAGATTTCGAACACCCCCCTATCCCTTACCATGGATTTTTCCTATGCTTATACAAGTAAGTCACGTTTAAAAAAAGACACCTCCCTATCCTCTGAAGCTTGACGTCATATGTGAATGCTCCCATTTAAAGAAGCAAATTTTAGAGTTTTTTTCGAGATAAAAAATTCACCAAACGGAGATGACTTTTTCGGTGTTATTGAATCTTTGAATACTTATGTAACTGAGGGAACACCAGTTTTCGTTCAAAACTTTTTTTTTAGCGTAGAAGAATTCGCTAGGCCACTAATTTTAGAATGTATTATAAACAATTTTATAACGAATATTATAAATGAATCAATTTCATGAACATGGCATTCCGTTTATATGATTTCTTGTTAGACTTGCTGACTGTAATTTCATTAATCTACAATTGTTATTTAATTATAGTTATTTTTCGATTGGCCGCGTTACCATGATTCCAATTTTTGGACGTGAAAAACTGAAACATGCATACAAGTCAAAATATGTTATCCTTACCTTTTAAAAACTATTAGCTGGATTTTGATTAAATTTCTAATCCAAAATGTCGAAATAAGTTTCAAAATTTGTGGGACTAATGTAAAAGTCGTTTTGGAGAACACGATGATCACGAATTGTGAGGTCGCTGAATTCGAATCAAATCTCAAAATTAACGAACTCATCGTTTATGAAAATAAGTCAAATCTCTTAGCATTTTTATAATTGGAACGCCATCAAAAATTGTATATTGTATCAAAAGGATGGCAATAAATAGTATATTACGACCCAAGGCCAGAAAGTTGGATTTCCGGTTCGCCTCGGCCTTCATATCACGCACGCCAGGGCATCCAATATTTCTGGCTGTGTGTCGTATACTATTTTTCTTCATCCCCAGCCGAAAGTACGTTTCATAATTAATGTTCATTAATAAAATGCGTTGTCGGCTGCTAGCTCGGATGCTTTTTCTTTTGTGGCCTGCATCAGCACGCGCGCCACCTCGCGTAGCGCCGTTGCGCTGCTGCTCTCGGTCAGCTGAGCTGATGCCGAGCTGGTCGGGGCGGGTATCAAAAACACATTTTTTTTTTATAATTAAAATATAATTGAAATTTCAAAAAATAATTCCAATAATAATAATAAACAATAACTTTCAACGATCAGTTTTGAGGTTGAACACACCGACGCTCTCTTTTTTCCATTCACCTGTCAAGATAAATATTTTTCAGTGGCTAAGTGCACAATAACACAATACTGATCGTTGCTACGTCAGGTTGCTACGTCAGCGAGCCACAAAAATCTCGCAGCCAATCAGAGATCGCGTTAACTCTAGCAGGCCGCAAAAGCCACTGTTCCCGGACAGAAATGCGACCGGGAAGACGTACTTTCGGCTAGGGGACGAAGAAAAATTGATTAGAAATATTGTATTCAAAATTAAAATTCGAAATGACGGATCCAACATTCTTCAGAAAATACCCGATATTAAAAATAGGAAATTGCAAATGGTGGATCCAACATGGTGACAGAATACCTTGTTTTCTGAGACAGATTCCAAAGATTGTATCTAAACTCATCATTTGGAATTCGGGACTAAAAAAACCATGAAATATCAGATATATATTTTTTTAAACGTCGCCATATTGGGTCTGTCATTGTTAATCAGAATTTTTTATAAAATATTTGAAATCTGCTACACAAAAACCCTTATAAGATAAGTTTTATACTACGCGTATAATTTTGAAAACTCTTGGTCGCCATATTGTATCCGAAGTTTTGGATTTTTTATGCAGAATTTTTAATCTGTGACCCAAGCAAAATCCTTTCAAAAATTAAATTGATACAAATCGCTTAATTAAAAAAAAAATGGTTCCCATAGTAGATCAGTCATTTTAGAATCTGCGTTTCAGAAGACCCCCAGAAATTAGTTTCATACAAATCCGATAATTTGTAACAAGTTTTCACACTCCTTCATGCGATATTTGTGATTTGTGACTCAAAAAGAAGACCGTATAAAATGAGTTTTATACAAATTGTATTTCGACTTTGCCGGTTTTCCGGTCTTTTGTTCTACTCTGAGATGGTGATTTTAAAAATTGTAGTCCGCCATTTTGAATTGAAAAATTTCTTAATTCCGAGCCAGATTCAAAAGCAGTCACTCCCAAAACTTTAAGAAATCGCAGTTTTTGATATTGTATTCCTTTCAGAAATTCCCCAAGCCAAAAGACTAAATTTACAGGATTTTAAGAGCAGAACCACTTAGAAAAGCTAGTTATTTTTCGTTGCGTCGCATTTTGGTATGACTCGTTTTCTTTATGTCTTTAAAAATAAAAAATGTCATTCTGTACACCAACTTATTGAAATTTTTCATGCGAGCAGCTTACTCATTGATTTTCACTAAGCAGGCCCTTATAATAATACACATAGAGATAAGAGTGTGTGTTTGAATCAACCGTTGTCAGGCTTTATAAGACAGTTATTTTTTGAACATCCACCTCTAAAGTTGCACTTTTCATTCTTGTAAATTGTGTCTAAAGGACATTTAGCAGACTGTAAACAATTTTTGCGTATACGCAGTTTGAAGGTGACTTATTTTAGGCACGGCTGAAGAAACTGCGCATGCGCAGTTTCGAAATGAGGTGCATTAGAAACAGGTCGCGTGGTGCCTAAAGTCGCTGAGCGGTGGAGTCATATCACGCCGTTTCGGAGATGCCCTTAGTCAGTTTCAACGTGACATGCCATTTATCGCTCGTTCTCTTTATGTCTTTAAAAGTAAAAAATTCCTTTCTGTACACCAACTTATTGCAATTTTCCATGCGAGCTTACTCATTAGTTTTCACTAAGCAGGCCCATAGACATACACGTAGAGATAAGAGTATGCCGATGGGGCGAAAAAGTTACTTTTCTGGACTGTGTTTGAACCAAACCATTGCCAGGCTTTATAATACAAACAAAATTGTTTTTGCAACATCCACCTCTAAAATTGCACTTTTCAAGCTTGTAAATTTTGTCTAAAGAACATTATTTCAGCAGCTGTGTACAAAATTGTTGCGAATGCGCAGATTCGAGATGAGGTACTTTAGACACGGGTCGCGCGGTGCTTAAAATCGCTGAGCGGTGGATCCATTTCACGCCGTTTCGGAGAAGCTTTAGGTCAGCTTCAAAGTGACAGGCCATTTTTGAGCAGCTTTCGACGTGGTTGTTGCAAAAAATAGCGTGTGATACACGTGCGTACATGTAATTGCTACTCGTGTGACTGCAGCATTCGCTTCCAGCGCGTATTGCGAACGTCACACTCGATGAAATCACCTATTTTAAGCACTAGGTTCACAAATAACTATTGATTATCTGATACTTAACATTACAAATTACAATGCAATATGTGAACATCATAAATAAATTAGCGAATCGGCTACAACATCTGTATATGAAACTTGTCCAAAAACGCAGAAAAACATGCCTTACTTTTCTTGAACGTGAAATGCAAAAGTGCAAATTTGTACTGAAATTTTTCGAGTGTAATCGTGTTGGTACTATTTCATAAAATGCAATCGTCAATAATTGCGTTCTTACTATTCTATTTCAATATTGAAGAAAACACTTTTTTATCACTGTATTTTCAGTCCATAAATATATATTGCAGTTAATTAACAAACAAAATCCATGGAAAAATTCTATAACATACGGCCATTCTAAATTTTGGTTATTTCGTAATTTTCACTTCACAGGTTGCAAATGTGATATAAACGGATAAGTGGTTGTGTATTAAAATATGAGATTCTATAATTCTATATGTTGGCCTACGTTGGTTTAAATTCTTTTTCGCAGAAACATCTTGATTTATAATAACTAATAACTATTATATATTCGAGTATCTTTAAAAGCTGATGCTTTAAGCGTAATTTTACGATTGTATAAATTGTATTTATAGGTCATACAGCTGTCTTCATTTGCCCCTTCCCCTTTGTCTTTATTCTTTCGAATCATTTTAGATCTATTTTCAATTGCCATAGAAGTAAGTATACACATTAGATTAATGTAATTAATTACGAATATTGTATTATCAGCTGAGAGTAGAATAGCGCAACTGTGAAGTTGCTGGCAAGCGCAGCTCAGCTCTCACATGCGGAGAACCGTCGCCCCGGCAGAGAGGGGGACGCGAGGCAACGTGCGTGCGTGCACACGTCAGTTAACTTCACAGTGGCCCTAATCCGCTCTTTGGTTATCTGAGTAACGAATTCTTGTGTAATACAAATATTTACAAACTTGGACTGTCATTCTATTGCATTCGCGGAGTAAAATTAGACGTAAAAATAATTCAAAAATTAAAATACTCAGAAGTTCTAAGTTTTTGACACACTAACACATCATGTATTTCCGTAGAACTTACGATTTAACAGGAATAAGAGTAAATTAACATTGATTCTAGCTTTTCCAAACATGTCCATAATGGGCGCACCTTCGAATTGAAGTTCCAGTAACTTTTGAATATCTATGTCAATTTTTTCCATTTCCACTCCCATGAATTTACCTCTTACAGTAAAAATGCCGTTTTGCTCAGTGGGAGTTATTTCAAATGTGACATTTTTAAATTGAGCTTGAGGAAGTCCTTCGATTTCTAAGAGAACACCCTTTTCTTGCAATTTAGCACCAGAGTATTTCAACGTCATCCTCGACTTCAATTTTCCATGATTCCTCTTCTGGCCTATTTTCATCGCATGTAAAGAGCTGTTAAAAAAAGCTGGTATTAGTTATTTTCAAAAGTGTAGGCTAAAAATTGTTCCTCATACAATTCATAAGAAAAGATCGCTATTTTTTTTAAGTTCGAGAACCGACAGTGAATTTATTTCCCGAATTTTCCTCTTTTCTCCCCTTAAATTTCAAAAATCCCTACACAGAGCAAAAAAATCTTTTACAATTTAAGTGACTATTCTATGACTTCTGGATAGAGAGAAAAGTCTTATGAAATTTCAGAGAATTTGCTTAAATAGTAGAAGAAGAGTCAATTAATTTTTAAAAACAGTCACTGGAAAAAGTCTGCTAATTCTAATGAAAAAGTATATAAAAAACCAAACGATCCTTTCTGATAAATAATAAACTTTTCTCTTCAGTTTTAGAGACTGTAAAATAATTTTTAAGAAAAGAGATTCAAGCAAACGTTTGATAAATTATATTAAAAAGTCTATCAGATTTTATTTGATGGTAAACGACTTTTTATATGATTTTTGAAAAAGAATTTAGAAAATGAGTAATCGAAGAATTGAGAAACCGGGCTTATAGAATTCCGTCGACAGTTTATGAAAAACCGTAAATGCGCAGTGAATGTTTTCCGTAGCGTCGCGCACGTTGCACGTTTTGCCCGTTGTGCGTATGTTCCGTTGTTTACCTAGTGCTATTGAGATTCAACGAGATCATTTTGAAAATCTTTAACATGGCTTTGATTGCAATTAAAATTTTAGAGTTCGTTTACTCTACAATATTGAAATTTAATAAATTAAATTAAAAATAAGTCAAGATTGAAATTCCACTTTAACGTCCAACATTCTAATTTGATCGTTGGATTCTTGGTGACTTATACATGGTGTCCCAGACTCAAGTGTCCGGACTTATATAGCTGTATAAGAATGAAAAAATAAATCCAAAATTCCTTCTCCAAAAATTAGTTGAAGTTTTAGTTTATGATTTATAAAATATTTAAGCTGGACCAATCAGGAGCGCAGTATAAACAGTCGAGTGTGCGTTAGCGGGAGTCCAACGTAGTGTAGTCACCGTTGTTCTCCCGTCGCTAACCCACCTTGGCGCTCTCTTCAATAACACTGCGTTGGACCCCCACTCACGTACGTACGTCTGCTTATATCACGCTCCTGATTATTTCAGCCTAAATGTTTTATAACTCAAAAACTTCAACTGATTTTTGAAAAAGGAATTTTCGATTTATTTTTTTATTTTTATACAGCTATATAAGTCCAGACACTTGAGTCTGGGACACCCTGTATAATTATGTTTTATTATGCATATGATAAAAAATAAATATAAGACATAATTTAAAAAAAATGTTATGATTTTTTAAAGCAAGATATTTAAGAAAAAGGAATTAAAAAACATTTTTTTAAAGTTTATTAAGAATGTATTATATGTTATTGAAGACTAATTGAAAAATTGTCAATAACACATTTAAAAAAAAGCCAGCTTCGCGGGCACATTCTCATCGCGCGCTTCGCTCGCAAGTCAGCGCGGCTGTTGGATGTCGCGCTTTGCGCTCGATCATATATTTATATATTATTAAATTATATATATATATATATATTTATATTTATTATATATATTATTATTATATATATTATAATATATTTATTATATATATTATATTATATACATATATTTATTCACCGCGCGCTGCGCGCTCAGACGTATTTACATCGCGCTTTACGCTCGATTCCTCTAGATTTTTCAACTTCGTGTTCGACTTCGATGAAAAGAATTTCATCATAAGATGGCATCAGTCGGTAGTGAAATACCCTGGAGTATTATCTACCAGAAATTATTTTTATGGGAGTTATGGGGGTTACAAGGAAAATCGAAAAAGTCGTTTTTCTTGAGAACGGCTTGACCGATTTTGATGAGCAAAAAATATGTTATGGGAAAAAATTTATCAAATTTTTTCCACAAGCATAACCTCAAAAATTTTTGTTTGAAAATTTAAGTCTTTTATTTATGGGTTTTGTTCCGAGTACCACTTTCATCTTTCACCAAAAAAATGTTCAATTCATGTCCTAAAACATATTTGATCCCCAAAAGGATCGAAGAGGTAGAGCATAGTTAGAAAAAATAAAAACCTGGAGTGCATTGTACACTGGATGCTGCACATTGTGAAATGGGTGTGTAGAGCAACGACTATCACCAAAAAAAAATTGAGTGCTTCCGAATTTAGCTGACACCCAGTTAAGAGTTCGAAATTTCACAATCTGGATGATAAATGTACTAAAATAGTTCCCTTGCCTATTTGAACGCCTGCAGTCATCCTACAATAATTGTAGTTCCCAGGGCCCACCACGTGGAGGTTACAGTACGATTTTAAACCCCTTTAATGGGGAGCTTAATTATCATGAGTCCCCTTGCCTCTCACGAACTGTGAGTCAATGCCTCTTACGGATCGGGGTGCTTGATGAAACGTGATTCCCTTTGCCTCTTACGAACCGGGGTGCCTCATTATCGTGAGTCTCACGGATCGGGGTTCTTCTTGGATTTCTGACCCATTTAGGGCCAGCGGGTACAATGGATTCCAATACGAACTCTATCTATCTATCACCAACAGGTCTCTCGAACATAGCTGAAGCAGCGGGATAGCGTTAACTCCCTTCGCCAGTATACAGGCCCTTGGTTTGGCCGCCTTGGTGTCCCTGTAACAAAAAAGACCAGCCCCCCCCCCCCTTTAATCCCCTTATGGGATCTGGAACTAACCAAGGCTCTTGGGTTAGCGAGATACCTGTGTGCCTCGCAACCATGCCCCTCTGCAAAACTGCAGAGGCGCCTTTGCTGTGATGCAAGTTAATTTGGGTAATGGTTAGACCAGGAGCAGTCATTTAGGTCTGCTCCCAATCTTCCTGTGTCCCAACAGGCACCTCCTGTCCCTGGACGGCAACCCTAAAGTTGACCTGTCCAAAGTGATAGAAGGGCCTGTTGTTGAGGGCCACACGAGCCCTCGTCTGGGACTCAGGAACCACGCCGTAGCCGTCACCATCTTCTGGAGCAAGTCAACCCCACCCACCTTAAGAGCTGCACCTTCCCACGGCTGAGTCTCGACCACTGCTTTGAGTAGCCATGTCGGCTGCCACAAATACGAAGACCCCTCCCCTGCAGAAGGAGGTCACGAATTTTGGCCATTGAACTGGGGACACTCTATCGAGCGCCCTCTAGATAGCCTCCCTGAAGCTCTCATACTGCTCCATAGTGAGCATCGAGTCCGGGTAGTTGGTGTCGATCACCACCATCGTCAGGGGGTTAGTCCTCTGAGCGGCCGTCAGTCCAGCTCCCGACGACTCTCTGTTCGCCGGCTGCTGGACCGCCTTGTGCCTCTTCAAAGGCTTGGCCACCCCCGGTGGGGTGTCCTCTGAGCCCCTACCTTTCTTCTGGGCCTCAGTGCTGGATGTCGACCCTTTAGCTGCCGACGTTCCAGCTCCCGCAGCTCTTCAGTTCCCTTTTCAGGGAACCGTTTGATGCGTTTCTTCCTTTTGGGGGACTGATTTGCCTTTTCCGTTACCATAGCCTCGTTCAGAGGGACCGTCGATCCCTCAGCTCCCGAGGGAGCTGGGGGCAAAGCCGCCACCTGAATTTGGCATGCCGGCGAGACAGATGGGGAGGAAAGGGTTATGTTATACCCGTTAAGGCCCAACCTCTCTCCCCCCTCCGCCACCTCCCTTCCTCCTCCTTTTCCATTTTTGATGTTAGGCGTGTTCATTTTGATCCCACGAGAAGCTAGGGAAATAAAAGATCCGCCCCTGCAGAGCCCCGAATGCAGGGGTAAGACTAATTACTCGGGGAGGTCGTTCGGTGTCCCCGAGAGGCCGTTAGGACACCTTCGTAACCCCTAGGTGCCAAAGTGCCACGAGCACGATCACTCTACAGCCATGGCTTAGAGGGGTGGTCACATTGAGTGAGACACTCAATGTTCAAATATCCGCTTGCAGACCACCATAACAAACGGAGGGCTGTTTCTTGGTCGCTATGCGGACCGCAGGTCATTCCTGTCCCAATTTCAAAGCTGTAATTTGGTCCGGGAGGGGCCTCGACCCAGGGATCCAGAAGGCACGTGTTAGCTAGGCTCTTTCACCCTTCTACCATACCGTAATCACGCATACCAGGAGAGTCCGTTTATAGGGATCCTTTTCCTCTCACTTAGGAGAACCCGGTTATAGGGATCCTTTCAATCATATCCATACGCATGCAGGCCGAGGTCCTTTTGACCCCCATGTCAATGTTGCTGAAACAGTTGAAGTGACGGAACAAATGAATATCGCTGAAACACTTCATGACGAAACAAATCGTGTGACGCTGAAAAGGGCTTTCAACTCCAGTGAAGGAACAGAACTTATTGAAGAATGAACAACCAACGAAAAATCAAGTAAATATTACTGAAACAGTTGGGAATGACGGAGGAAATGCAGCGACGCTACCAATTCTCACAAGGTAACGCTCAGCGTATGGAGACTATGCAAGGTACTTGCCTAACAATCAGACTGTCGAACTTTTCGAGTACTTCTCTAGATTTTGAAGTATTCAATGACATTTTTGGTGACAGTCGTTGCTCTACACACACATTTCACAATGTTCAGCATCCAGTGTACGGTGCACTCAAGGTTTTTATTTTTTCTAACTATGCTCTACCTCTTCGATCCTTTTGGGGATCAAATAGGTTTTAGGACATGAATTGAACATTTTTTCGGTGAGAGATAAAAGTGGTACTCGGAACAAAACCCATAAAAAAAACTTCAAAACTTTCAAACAAATTTTGTTGAGGTTATGTTTGTGGGAAAAATTTGATAAATTTTTTCTAGCATAACATATTTTTTGCTCATCAAAATCGGTCAAGCCGTTCTAAAGAAAAACGACTTTTTCGATTTTCCTTCTAACCCCATAACTCCCATAAAAATCATTTCTGGTAGATAATCTCCAGGGTATTTCACTACCGATTGATGCCATCTTATGATGAAATTTGGACCTGAACGGGCCGGGGGCAGCACACACATGCTTATCCTGCTATGCCCTTTGTTTTTATTTTAGACTGAAAAGGAACTTTATTTACATAAGTTTCTATCGACCTTAAGGAACACATTCTCATCCAGATACTCGCGCTTCGCGCTCGATATTTGATTTGGAAATCATTTGAAACTTGCGTTCCACGCTCGGTTCTGTGCAACGTATGATAGAAACAAAAAAGTTTGAGTGCATTTACGACGCGCGATTTGGTCGTTCGGCTCCGAAATACGTTGATCGCGCACTTTGTGTTTCGTTTTATATGTTCTTTATATACAAATAACTAAATTTGTATTTGATTTCAAATTAAGAATAATCATACAATTTCGGCGACAAATTTTATTACTTAAAATGTTATTTTAGCTTGTGCCGTTTTTCAAAAGTTAATTTTTTTTATTTTGAATGTATTCTTATAACAAAAATTGATTACAAATTTATAAATCTCTTTTTAATGCACAATTTTTGTTCATTCATCTGTTTTCGTACCTTGCATCGTTTTTCAAAAAATTTGATTTTTTTTACTGTCAATGTTATTTTCACGAATAAAACCAAAACTACGCATCCTATCGAAACATGATTAAAAACTAATTTGTACCTCTTTTTTGGATGAACAAAAAATTTTGTCTCTTCAATTTTTTCGTAGCTTGTGTTATTCGTCTAAAAATTCAATTTTTCTATTTTCAATGCTTTTTTTACAAATAAAACAAAAACTAGGCGTCATATCAAAAAGTGAATAATAAAAAATTTGTAGATCTTTTTTAGGTGCACAATTTTCGTTAATTCATCTTTTGTTGTATCTCGCATAGTTTGACAGCAAATTCAAAAAGCAATGTTTTTCTCCTCTTGACTTTTTTTCATATCGTGCGCTTTTTGGCTTGAAATGTTCATTTTCTTTTGTTTTTTGGAATTTTTAAAATGATATAACTCTGGTAATTTTTTTTTTATCAGAAAAAGTCATTAGGATATTTTATTTGTCTGTTTGAGTACTACTAATAACCGTACATAGAATTTTCAAATCTTGAAAAAAGTGGTCTCAAAAATTTTCAAAATGCGCTCACTTTTTGAATTTTTATTTAAAATAGCTGGCTAACTAACTTGACCTTCAGTTTAGGACACTTGAGTATATCAAAGGCCAATCCAATCTGTTAATTTTTTCGAAAGTTATCGTGCTAGCAAACTAAAAATCTATAGACAGACATTTTTGTAAAAACCTATTTTTTGGGTTCAGGGGGTCTCAAAACGTGGACATTTGACAAAAACGGAGGGGGGGGGGTCAAATTTTACACAAATCTAATACCTTTTCATTATAAGATGAGAATGTAATAAAAAAAATTAAGAATGCAAGGAGGAAGCACACAAATCTTTTTCATCTGAACACCGTGAGACTCAATCATTTTTACCTGAAAGTTCTTGCACTCGACTTTCCTTTACAGAATTCGGCTTCAATTTTTTTCCACATATTTTAAATTATTGTTTAGGAATTGTTATTTTAAATTGAAAACTGAGTTGAAAAGTATTATAAAAGAATTAGATTCATCGAAAACTGTGCGATTTATGGAGGTTTTTATAAAGCAGAAAATGCTTTTTTGTAACCAAGGTTATTAAAGCGTTTTGGAACTCTACTATTCTTTATTGCTTATTACTTTTGTATAGTTTATAAAGTTTTTAAATATTTAAAGACAAAAAAGTATCGAGCCTTTTTTGAAATAAGTAAAATTCAATTATTTGTTTTACATATTTTAATTTGTTGTTTTGGAAAAGTTATTACACATTCAAAACTGAGTAAAAAAGTATTACAAAAAATTGGATAAATTGAAAACTGCGCGTTTTATGGAGGTTTTTGTATGACAGAAAATCGTTTTTTGTCATCAAAGTTATTAAAACATTTTCGCACTTGACTTTCCTTTATTTTTTATTACTTTTGAATTGTTTATAAACTTTTTAAATATTTAAAGAAAAACAAGTATCGAGCCTTTTGTTAAATAAGCAAAATTCAATTCTTAATTCTTTCTAAATAACAAATTTTCTATTAAAATCTCTCGAAAATTTTCAATTTGCCTAAGAACTACTCATTAATCATCAGAACAGTGTTTTCTTTAATGAAACATTGAGTTTAACAACTTTCAGTTTGAAGATGATTGAGGCTCACCGTTCGGCTTTAGGTAGGGTTCGAATACTCAACGAGTGCGATTTTTCAAAGCGTTTAAGCGTGTGTGCGAATTCTGTTTTAATAATTATCAAAAATGACGATTATATAAAAATAATTTCAAAAATAACTTTTTTCTTTGAGAAATCGTAAGTTTGAATTTTCATAAACTGTCACTTAGAACTCAGATTTCTTGCCTAAGAGAATATAAAGCCCTTGCGTACTACATGTTCAGCAACTGCCGCTCAGTTTTCCGAGCTCTGTCTCTGAGATGCTGTTAAAATCTAACATGCGTTTTAAGATGATGAATAATCATTTTTTTGAATACGGAAGATTGTGAATTTTAATTCACTTTCTCTCATATCCATACAAGGTCACTGGATTTTTAATCAACTATTTTTTACCGTGTGTAATCGAGAATTCTCACCCTTTTCCCTGTTTTTTCACAATGTATCGTTTTGATTCGTTCTTCAAGAATCATAAACAGAAAAAGGCATTAGAAAACTAGACACTTTCAAATAGATTCTTTTTGATGATGTCTATTTTAAGTATTTCCTAAACGATTTATTTGATAAACAGTGTCGTTTTTCAGTTGCCACCTACGATCATTGTAAAATATAAGAGAACAAGTAACAAAGATTGATTTTACATCTTAGAAACTACGTATTTAAAAAAATTCTTCATAATTTTGTTACTTTCTCAAATAACAATTTGTTTTTTTTCGGTTTGTGAGCAGGAAGCATGTAGCGTCGGTTAGTTGATTGAATAGCCATTGAATAGCAGTATTAGTTACAAAATTCAATGTATTTATTAGAAACTAGTTTTTATTTAAGAATATTGAGCAGTGAGTCACTGTAAATAGGACCCTTTAAGGTTAGGTCGACTCAGAGGGAACAGCAGCTCTAAAACTTCCCTAAGCCAAGATCGACGGATTAACATCGGGAATGGATCTAAAGATTCCTGGCATGGACAATTGGATCTGAATGCTGATATTTTAAGAGTGCCAGGGAACACTACGATCTGTTATTAAAAGATCAGCATCCCGATTTGATGGATTGTCAAAATAAGAGCTATCCTGCAAATCCGAACAATAGCTCCCTCTCTTGCGTATTAAATTAATCAAAATAGGGTTCATGGGCTCTAGCGCTTCCGTTATGGGCCTGGATTTCTCTGGTCGTCCGCATTCACGCCTCACTTTGCAGACCAATTAAAAGTGTTTTTTTTTTGCGTTCAGAAATCGGAAAAAAATGTTACCATGTCTATATGAGAAGAACTTCTTTGATATTCAAAGTAAAACGATATTACATCTGACGTATTTGTTCACGTCTCTAAAACGCACCGATTGACCTACTGTGGGACCTTTTATGAGCTACCAGTGCCGATTTATGAAGATTCAACAAAATTGTTCATTCTATTTATATGAGAAAAACTTGGTTGATATGAGGAATACTACAGTACTATTTCTGATATGGGGCATTATGTCTGAATTGCCCTAATTTGAAAAGTCATGTCTCCCGATTGCGTTCAAATTTTCAGAGCTTGTTTCTCTATGCGATAGTAGTTCACTCACCAATTTATAGGCTTTTACTAGCATCCCTCCCCTAACTACACGGGGTGGCATTTTCATTCCCAGCGCAAAACGGGTATTCTAAAATTATCATAACTTCCTTTCTACAAATACAAATTAAATTTTCTATGAATGATTTCTGAAGGGGTTTTCATGCCTTTCCATTCTATCAAATCCATTTTTTTCAATTTTTTAATTTTCATAAACAAATTAAGATTTATATTAATTATTTAACATTTTCTACTCTTCATGTACTTTTGATTTTTTTAAAGTAATTTTAAATGAAAGCTTGACTTTTTTCTAATAAAAACCACGGTCAATATTATGGGACTCCCAATAGTTATGCGGTTTTAGGAATATGTTGGAGCGCAATCCTCACTTGCGCGCTCTAACAGACCGACCAGTTCAGCCGGTGCACCGACCGGCACTGATTATGCAAGGTTTTTTTCACACCTTTTTTACCCCCTCCGTAACGCATTTTCTGTCGTTTCCTGTATATTTTTACCGTTACCGTAACAGAAATCAGACCCCCCCCCAACAACTATTTATTGTTATGTCATTTGTAAATGCTTCCTAATTAGAATCAATATTTAATAAATTTAGATCTGCATTTACCGGCGAAAATTGATTAACACATTTAATAATTGCTTGTGAAGGATAAACATCAATTATTCGAAGCGTGCTCTACAACTGTGCATTATGTGGATGGAAGGGCATGAAAATCCCTTTAGAAGACATTTATAGAAAATTCAATTCGCAATTCAAAAGGAGACATGATTAAAATCGGGGTAGTTCAGAAATAATGTTGTTCGAGACGCATCGATTGATCTATTGAACCACCTTTCATGACCTTCCACAACCTACCAATACCGTTTTTTAATTTTTGGTGCAAAATTATTTACCTTGCTTATAAGAGGAAATTTTGTTTGATATTGGAAATATAACAGTACTGTATTTGATGTAATTGTTCTCGTCTTCCAGACGCACCGACTGACCTATTGACGAACTTTCTATGACCGCGGAGAGATAAGGAGAATGGAAATATTCTTAGCAAATTAAGATCTCTTATAAAGGAGTTTAGAGAGGTGACATGTAGAAGATTAGATGATACGAAGAGACAAGAAGAGAGGTAAAAAAGAAGGTAAGGAAAGTGAGACAGAAACGGGAAGAATGGGACGAATTATGGAAAGGGGCGAAAGGTTTAGAACAAATTGGAAAGCATAGAGAACAAGCAGAGAGAGAGAGAGAATTCGGGGGCAAGGGTTAAGGGAAAGGTTGCGTTTCAGACAGGAGGGAAGAAGGAAGGGAAAGTATGTATGTTTTTAGTGAGAATGGGAAGTGAGGAGGCGAGGTATGAAGTTATGGAGAGGAAGTTGTTAAAAGGAAGGAATGAAAGAATTGAAGATCTGACGTGACACGAGAGAAAATAAAATGGTTAATCGAGCAGAAGGCAAGGGCGGAGAGGAATAAAGGTGGTAGGGTAAGGATTGGGCGTGACAGGATCTGGGTAAACGGAGAGATCTAGATTTGGGATGATAAAGTAGAAGACCTGAGGGAGGGTGAGACAGGGGAAGTGAATGGTTGGGAAAAGGGGGAGGGAATTGGAAATACAAGACCTACGGGGGGGGGGGGGGTAAACGATAAGTGGGCTTGAATACAAGGAAGAAAGGAGAGAAATGCACAAAGAGAGACGTGAAAGTAGTATTTTCGAATGTGCCAGGGTTAAAAAACAAGGACAAAGGATTCCGGGGGGAATTGCAAAAGTGGGATGTAGAAGAAATGGATGTCATGATGACAGGAGTAAGAAATGAAGTAGTGGTAGCGGAGGAAAAGGGAGAGGATACGGAAAAAATGACAGAACAATGGTGAGAATAATAAAAGTAGAGAAAGTGGTTGTCGATATTGTATGCGTGTACATGAGAAGATGAGGAGAGGGAGGATGGAGAACGATAATAAAATGGACAGAAGACAACGAGGAGGGGTTGGCACTGATGGGGGGGGGGGGCTCCATGTATGGACCGGAAAACAAGGGGAAGAGGTGTAGAACGGCGAAAAGGAGGTCTTCATTAGAAACTCGAAACAGAGGTTATTTATTTGTAAAGACAGTACCAAGGGCGATGAAGAAAGAGTAATTACGTACACAGGTATTGGAGACCGTGAGCACTTTCAGGTAAGTGTGGCATTGAGATGTGGAGGCCCGAAGCGTGGTAGGGGGAGGAAGGAAGGAATGGGGGAAAGGAAAATGTAAATGGGCAGTTGGTGGAATTTAGAGAAAATATTAAAAACGAGGAAGCAAGGTGTACGGAAGAAGAAGGAAAAACACGCTTAGCAAGACATGAAGACACGCTGCTAGAAAAACTTAAAGGAATAATTGATAAGGTAACGAACGGGGGTTTGGAGAGGTTGGTGGGACAATGAATGCAGGAAGAATAAAGATAGGATAAATGAGAGTGTAAGAAAATGGAGGAGAGGGGAAATGGGAATTCGTTAGGAGAAAAAGAGATCACGAGAGAACATTAAAGGGAAAAAGACAAAGATAGAAAGAAAGGTAAATGGAAGAGGTAGAGAAAGTGACAAAGGTGGGAGGGAATGGGATGTGATAAACAGGGAAAGAGGAGGAAGTGCCTAAATGAAGATATCGGGAGGGACAAGTGGGCAGAGTATTTCATGGGTCTGCTGGGGGCTATGGAAAATAGGGCAAATGGTGAAGGAAGAAAATCAGTAGTGGGGGACGAGGACAGCGAAAACCAGATTAGTAGGGAAGAGGTGAATGAGGCCATTGCAATGCTGAAAAAAAAGGTAACAGGAGAGGATGGCTTGGGGAATGAAGGAAAACTCAGATATGGAGGAATTCGGGTAAAAGAAGACATGTGGATGATTTGCAATAAGGTGTGGAGTGGCGAATGGTGGCCGGAGGTACGGAAGACAGGGCTGTTAGTACCGTTGATTAAGAAAGAAGAGGGCTACAAGGAGAGGAATATAGATGTATTACACTCATGTCAGAGGCATATAAAATTTACGCGGCAGTACTTAGGAGGAGGTTGGAAAGACAGGTGGAAGAAAAGAGAAGTATACCGCACAACCAAACGGGTTTTAGGATCGGGATGGGGGCCACAGAGAAAAGGCAGGACAATATTAAGAACAGGCAAACTATTCACGAGCATATGCAGATGGCATAGTGCTAGTAACGGGTGATGAAAGAAGGATGAATCTGATAATGCGAGCGTTCGAAGAGAATGTGAGAGTAAAAGATTTAACAGTAAATATGAGTAAGACTAAGATTATGTGTTTTAGGAATAAAAAGTCTAGAGTATGAATGGAAGATAAATAATATGGTAGTGAAGTTGGCGGAGGAGTTTTACTACTTACGATTTTGGTTCGAAGCGAGAGGAGTAAACGAGCTGCAGGTGGGAAAGTGATTGGAATGAGCACGTAAAGTAATGGGACTAGCTTGGGGTATAGGTAAAAGAAGGTTCAAGGACGACTGGCGGATGAGGGTGCGGATGTTCGACGCGTTAATGTGGTCAGTATCAAGCTATGGACTGGAAATTTGGGGTGGAATGAGCATAAGAGAGTAGAAAGTCTGCTTAAGAGATTTTTGCAATGGGTCATAAGGATGAGTTGGTGGTACCCAGGTCATATGCTCAGGGAAGAAGTTGGACGAAAGAAAATGGTGTGGTCAGGCAACTGAAAAGATCCTGAAATTTTGTAGAGAAATTAAGAAGGGGTGAGGGATGAAGGACTACAGGAAACCATAGGGATTGATGTAGCATGATTGCACAAGCTTGTGTCTGGAAGGTTATGTGTAAAAAGAGGAGAGGTAACGTGGGACATTTGAAATGGGAGGAAGAGAGATACGAAATGAGGTTTGAATGTGGTATGTAAGTGAGAGGTAGAGATTGGCAGGCAACGTAGGAAGAGATGACGGCAAGGAGAGGAAAGATGAAAAAAATCGCGGATTCAAGTTACAAAAGCTGGTATAGGATGGTTAAGGGAGGGGGAGCCAGAGTACCTGAAAAAGATCAAGAAGGAGAACAAATGGAATAGAGTAGTGAGATTCAAAATGGGAAAGGGTATAAGAGCATGTAGGTATTGGATGAATGAAGAAGAGAATCTGTGTAGAGTATGTAGGTATGAGCCGGAATCGTAGTGGCACGTGTTAGAGAATTTTTAAATGTGCGGATTGCATAGGATAGAGAAAAGTCAACAACTGAGAGGAAACGGATGTTACAAATAATTGGTAAGGTAGTACATAATATTTGTTTTGTAAGAAAACATGTAATGGTTATGCATAATCTCTCAAACCTGTAAAAAGGAAAAATCGTAAAGAAAATAAATAAAAATGAAAGACAACTACCGCAAGTTAATTTTTTGTTGTTTATAAAATAGAACACATTGATTGACCTTTCGATGGTCTCTCTAATTTTTTGAGAAATAAGATTTTCGATAAAACTATCTGTTATCTACCACGCTTCACGAATTACTATTTTTACCACAAACTGAGCAAGCCATACCTTGACCTCAGCCCCTTGTGCTCGTCATGGTTTGACTCCCCGGAAAAGTAACCAACGACTTCGCCACCAAATGTGGGTAACTCGATCACTCGCGACGTTCCGTACTCATCAACAGATCGATTCTGTTTGCGACCAGCGATAGTCCAGAACATGCGATCGGACATACCATAAACCCAGAATTGACAGCCCTCCTTGACATCGACATCCAGGATTATCGCTCCCTACCCCTGGTACTTAGGCTGCCCCCATGCCCCAGGAGTCACCCGCCTTTTTCGATTAGACGATTAAAGACGAGTTCCGACGTTTTGCCGAAACCTCCATCTTTGACGTCACGGCTACCTACTCTTACGCCATCTACGTCCTCGTCACGAAATTTGTCATCTCCGCCACACTCCGATACATACCCAGTGACTCCAACGCCTGCAGTTACATCATCACCAGAGACCATCATATTCAGGTGTGACGCCACTAACCCTGATGGTCCCACTTTTCGCCACCAAACAAAAAGCCACAAAAACAATCGGCCCATTACTTATGGGCGGTCAGATATGAAGTTTTACCCTTAGAAGAACTGCAAGAAATTCGAAAAACGATCTTCATATTCAAGTGAATTTTTGTATTCGTCGAAGCAAATGAATCAAAAATAATTGGGACTATAATTTACGACATCTGTTAGAGTTATAAGAAAAAAATTGAAACAAGGGCATGACTTTTTTTAGTATAATATTGCTAGCATATCATTTTCCACAGTTCCTGATGTACTATATATTTTAATTAATAAACAAAATCTATTTGTAATTTAAAAAATAAAACAAATTAAAATTTTTATTTTTAAAGAATCTTGGTCGAATCAACTAGTGTTTTATAATTTAATAATTTTTACTCCCGCGAACAAATTTTTATGGGATGACAAGAAAATAAAATCAATCAGAAAATCCCATATGCAAGAACCTTTCAATTAAAGTTTGATCAGTCTCGCAGTGTACAGTGAAAACACGACAGCTATTGCAATATGCAAAAAAAAACGATTGAAAACCACAGTCGTATGATTTTTCTGTTTTTATAAAAATCACTGTGATATACATAAAGATTTAAGGGACTTCCGATGCGGCGACGATAGAAAATAGACATGGGTGAGAGCACGAGCGAGTTTTGGACAGTGTTTGACATGAAAAGTGTGAGAGAAGGTGATAAAAACTTGTAAAAAGGTGAAGAAAGGTGCTTGGGTCCAGTGGAAGTGAATGCGAGAAAGGAGGTGAAGCAGGAGAGATGAAAAGTGACTGGAAAAAAGTGGCACGTGCAAAAGTGAGGTTAGGGTCGGACCAGAATGACGCAGGAAAAGGACGCAGTGCCAGCGCCGCCTAGTGGTGGAATAGCAAAGGTGAAGAAATGAGGTTGACTAGGGTAGTAGTGCGAAGAGCAGCTGGGCTGGGAGGAACAGAGAGTGAGAGAAGAGAGAAAGGAGGAGTTCTGGCGCACGACAGTCGAAAAGAGAGAAATGGAAGACGAGAAGAAGAAGACGGTGGAGGGACACTAGAATGCAGTGAAGGAGCTGGAAAAGTAGCAGGAAAAATTCTTGGCATACTTGAAGCTGGATTGGGAGTTGGAGAGGGCGCAAATGAGAAGGGAACGGGTGATAGATAGGAGAAGCTTCGAGGAAACTCTGCAGAAAATGATAGCGAAGTTCGAGCAACTCAACGCGAGGTGTGAGGCAGAGAAGAGCAAGAAGAAAAAGGGAGAACTGAGAGAAGTAGGATTCCAAACAGGAGAAGAGGACAGAACGTGAAGGGACCAGCCGAAGAAGCTTACAGAAGAAAATTGGTTAAGAGAGAAGAAAAGAAGAGAGAGCGGAAAGGAGAAGGAATTTAAAAGTGCTGCGAGTGGGGCAGAAAGATAATGAACTGACGAACGTGGTGGGACTCTTGGCCGCACATACGGAAATCCTGGAAAAAGTGGAAAGGTCAAAGAAAATAGACGGTGGGATGCAGCTCTAGTTGAAGTCATGGGAGAACAAAAGGGACATACTTAACGCACAAAGGAAGGAGGAAATCCAGGAGTGGTTGAGAAAGGAGAAGAAAAGGATGGAAAAGGCGGGGGAGGAAATAGACTTGAGATTTATGAAGGCGAGAGTAGGAGAGACGATCTGATAGTGAAGCGAGCAGGAAGGAGAGATGATAGTGACCTGTACAATAACAAAGAAGACAGAAGAACAAGATGGAAGGAGAAACAACGCGGCGGAGCATGGTAGAGGATGAGAATAAGTGAGTGAGCGCGGAAGTGGAAAAAGAAAAAGCAATAATGGGGGACAGTGATAGTGAGAAGGAAAAAGTGCTGGGGCACAAAGTGTGATGAAAGGACGTGTTTAGAGACGCTAAGGAGAATGGGAGAGGAATAATATTTTTGGAAAGCTCATTGCTGTTTGTGAGTATGCGTATAGTTATGTTCTAAGATAGTGTAAGATGAGTTTCTGGATAAGAAGAACTGTTAAATGGAAGATTGGCTCTTGGTGCGTGATGGTTGATGCTAGGTTACCGCGTAGGTTATAGTTTTGTTGTTTTATGATTTTGTTCTTTGTTATAATGCTGTTCTTGGGTGTTTTAAGAAAGTAAGTGCGAGTGAAAGCAGATAAATGGAAAGTAAGGTTAGGGGCTAGATCACTGCGATAGTGAGAAGGACAGGTGTTAATAGATACAATAAGGTTGAGTTTGGGTTTTAATAGCAGAAGTGTAAAGCAGAGCAGCGGTAAAGTGATAGTGTGGGGTAAAGGGCTGCTGGGGCACCATGGGATAGGGCTTCCGTTTCCTCGAAGGATAGGAGTAGAGAAATAATTTAAGTCAGGCTTAAATTTAAGGAGATTATGTATAATTTGTAATGGTTTTTTGAAGACTCTCAAACCCGTAACAGGGAGAGAGTATAATAATAAATACACATAAAGATTTAATTTGTAATTATTATTAATAACCTCAGTATTGTTCCAAGGTCACGGTTCGGTTAAAATTACTTCAACCCAAAGTTATAAATTAACCTTGAAAAAAAACAAGGTGAGATTAAAAAATTGTAAGCGATTATTTTTGTAGCAATTTTTACAGAAAACTATTTTTCTCTCTTGACTTTTTTTCTTAATATTTCGCTTCGTTTTTGAGATAAATGGGAACATTTCATATTTTGAAATTAAAATAGGATTTTTTTAAAAATCCATTGTTAATTATCTTTTACTCATTGTAGTAAAAAAGATTCGGTAAATATATAAATAAAAAATATTGTTGACAATTATTTAACATATAACATAATTAAGTAAATTATATCAACACAAAAATCATATGACTCTGGTTTTCAATCATTTTCATTGTGTATTGTTGTAGTTATTTACTTTACGATACTAAGATGTTCACAAAACTTGTACATATAAACCTGGAAAATAGCACAGCCACACAAAAAAAAACTTTGTTTCGGATCTGGAGGTCAGACCATGTTTATAATAGGTTTTTAGGGTCGCTGAATCCGAATCCGAGGTCCAAAAACCCCCAGCACGTCAGGGTTCTGACATAACCTCAAAAAACGTCATAAAAAATCTTTTTTCGGGTCTGGAGGACAGACCATGTTTCCTATATGTTTTTGGGGTCGCTGAATCCGAATCCGAGGTCCAAAAAACCCCAGCACGTCGGATGAATAAATTTCACGAGTTTCTTTGAAAATCAAAACCCTGACGTGCTGGAGTTTTTTAGACTACGGATTCGGATTCAGCCACCCCAAAAACATATAGGAAACATGGTCTGACCTCCAGACCCACGAAAAGATTTTTTATGAGGTTTTTTGAGGTTATGTCAGAACCCTCACGTGCTGGGGTTCTTCGGACCTCGGATTCGGATTCAGTGACCCCAAAAACATATACGAAACATGGTCTGTCCTCCAGACCCGAAAAAAGATTTTTTATGACGTTTTTTGAGGTTATGTCAGAACCCTGACGTGCTGGGGGTTTTTGGACCTCGGATTCGGATTCAGCGACCCCAAAAACCTATTATAAACATGGTCTGACCTCCAGATCCGAAACAAAGTTTTTTTTGTGTGGCTGTGTAGTTTTTACTTCACAAATTTTTAGATACAATAAGCTTGATTAAATAAAAACAGCTTATGGCGCTAGGAAAAACATTTTTTGAATTTATAATGACAATAATTAGAGAACGGGTCCATTGATCAATATGAAATTTGCAGAAAACTTGATAAGCTTTCATTAAAACTTAAATATATAGTTTCGAAAATTTTAAACATTTTTTCCGACCTGTAAGAGATGAAAAATGTAAATTTTTTAGTTAAAATAAAAAAAAATACGATTTTTTGGCCTGTTTTTCTCTGTATTTAAATTTATGTTAATTTGAATCATTTTTTGTAGTACGTCAGGAACCGAGGAAAATGGTGTGCTAGCAATATTATGCTGCAAAAAATCATGCTGAATGGAATTCTCTATGTATTACAAAATAGTATATTGCATTACAAGTGGTAGGCGATGGCCTTTTCGTGACAAGTGCAGTGTTTTTAGGACGAGTCGTAGGTGAGGGCACCGAAGGTGCCCGAACCGTAGACGAGTCTAAAAACACTGCACGAGTCAAGAAAAGGGCCTACCACGAGACATGCACGATACTTTTTACAACAAGATCATGAAAAGTGTGAAAAAAACGCTACCTGATCGAAGTTGCAGGGGGGGCGGGGCGGTCCAGGGTGCAGCCCGGGTGGGGGTGCAGGGGGCGACCCCCCCGCTGGGAGGTTCGGGGGGCGAAGCCCCCCTTTCTGGAAAAAACCAACCAACAAACGCGTGACAGCATTCAGAAATAAGGTTATAAAAGCCGGTAGCCTCTCCGCCGCTAGGTGCGCTATATTTGCTCAAGTCAAAGTTGCGGGAAAATTTAAATTAGATAAATGAAAAATTACTTTTTTATTACAAATTACTAATAAAAGTTTATAGTTTACTCATAAAAAAATGTTATCAGTTTGAAAAGACAAAATTTAATATTTTAAGTACTGATTAGTTTTTATAGCGTATCTATTTCTGCACGGTATGTCGCGAGACGAGCGCGCTACAGTTGTCGCTGAAAACATCGACCTATTTCCGTCTTTATCTAACTATCTTCCTTTCACTTATTGTGAAAATGTGGAATGCTTACGAAAAGAGGCCTTTTCGTAAGCATTCCTCATTTCGTACGTTCTTTATTCGCATCGTTCGAAATGCGCCACATTACACACAGATCATAAGTACGAAAACACGCCATTTTCATGATAGTGTTGTAAAAAAGGAATTTTTTCAATAGCCTATAGATGTCAAAAATGCATATAAAAAATTTATTAAAATTTTTTTTCTTTTGACTCATATACATGTGCTAAATTATTTTTGATCCATTTGTTCCTACGAATAAAAAAATTAATTTTACGATGAAGATCGTTTTTATGATTTTTTGCAGTTTTTAACTTACACATTTTTTAGGCAGCACTTAGAATCTGCAGATCGAGTTCTTATAGGGTTCAAGTTTCATTTTTTGACTTATATTTTGAATAAATCGAAAAGCGTTTTACTTTTTATAAAAAGCCTTTTTTGCACAACCTTAATCAGAATAGTCCTTATAATCGAGGCTCTGGTGAAGAAAGTCATTATGAAAGTCAACAGCCGGAGTATCATTGTAACGCGCTGCCCGTGCAGTGCGAATACTATCATCAGCACACTACATGCGGTATCTGGAGCCAGATCACGTTTTCCTTTAGTAGCAACCGAGGATGGCCAAGTCATGCCTGCTTCACAAGAAACAGTACAATAACGAAAGGTGACACACGTCAACATAAACCTCAAATAAGATAATTTTGATAACAAGCCTGGCAGAACATAGCGTTGCGGTCTGAATAGTCCTGGAACAGCAACATAACATTTATTGAATCTTTTTATACATTTATTATTTATTTAATATTCTGGGTCGTAACAAAAAAGGAAAAAGCCCTGTGTAGACCACTTCGGAATTACTAACTCCAAAGGGTTAATATCTTTTCCACACCACAAATTCTGATGTTTCCTTAGTTCAGACTTTCAAAAAATGTATTTTTGTTAAAAATTTGATGATTTTTTTTACGCAAGTAATAACCATTTTTAGATTTTCTGTTGTATATACCTATTATATTTATTAAATCAATTTAAACTTTGTTAAGTTCCTATAATTTTCAGTTACTAATGTAATGTTACTGATGTAATAATTTTGAATTCAAATAAGTTTACATTCCTAGGTCTGCGAACTAAGCTCATAGTTTTGACCAATGAGACTTAGTTCCATATTTTTACATGGCCTTTTGAAAGAAGTGTAAAAGTAAAAGAGGGCTTAGTTTTTTACGGTTCTTACCGCGAACCTAACAAGATACATCTGTTCTTGACCAGAGTTCTACAGACACGGAACCATTCTGTGTACGCTTGCAATTTTTCGAAGTTATTTAATCGCTTCAAAGTTAACCGTTTCCTTTGGGTTAAATTAATTTCTTAACCCATTTCCTCTCGTATCAACGGAGTTTCTGTCTTTAATATTTTCCCTAATCATTCTCTCTCTCTCGGCTCTCGATGGAAGGAAGTTTCTTTTAACTACTGATTAATCCACTTTCTCTCGTTCCTCTGGTAGCAACCAAGTGAGACTTTTCAGGGCGAGCGGTCGAAGTCGACCGGATAGACGCGACTTTTAGGAGAGAAGGAAGACTCTCGAAATCTTTCCTCTCCACTTACCACTACATTCTCACGAGGAAAGAGATAGGTCGTAGACGCGGCTCACGGACGGGTATAGATGAAACGCGGAGATGTGTGGTGAGTGGTGGGAGGTGTTTCACGGGCTCTCGAGCGAAAGCCTGATTTCTCGAGTACCTAACTACTTAATTATTAGCCATAATAACGCTCAAAATTTTTTTTCGATGGTTTCATTAAAAAGAGCAACTCAAAAACTATCGAAAGGTGTGAAAACCTCGATTTCGATTTTTTTAGAGTAAGCCCCCTTTCTTCGGCACATGTCACATATATATGGTCGCGGAATACTGAATCTTGAATGTCTTCGCAACAGGATTATTCTGGGTACAGCACATATAGTCGCAAATGGATAAGACACTCTTCTTAAAATGGTCAGGAAACACGAAGAAGTGGGCAAAGGGGCGTTTCTGTACAAAGCAGCGGAGGAGGCTGCTGAAACACTCGGCCTTGACGTCAATATCAGGGGTGAGCACGGCATCTTCCACAGAAATGTGGAAGATCAGTCGATGTCGTATGAGCTAACGTTTGCTTTCCTTAAATCACCCGGATTGAAGTCGGGCACGGAGGGTTTCATTTTGGCATGTCAAGACGGTTTCATTTCCACTCTAGCATACCGTCGCCACATTTTGAGCCAAGACATTGCCGATGATAGCTGCAGAGCGTGTCATGTACACCCCGAGCATCTAGGACACATATTATCTAGTTGTCAAACTCACGCGGGAAAGACCTACATCCAAAGACAAAATTCGGCACTAAGAGTGCTTTATTACCATCTCTGTCACTCTTACGGCATTAGCCCAAATACCTCTCCGCTAAAAGTTCCTAGAGAAAAAGAGTCAATTGTCGAAAATGAGAAGTGCCGCATATGCTGGAACTTCATATTCTCGACAATTGTTTCTGTTGCGCACTCGAGGCCTGATATAGTTCTCCTTGACTTTGAGAAACGAACCATGTTCGTTATCGAATTTTCGGCACCAGCTGACAAAAACGTCACAGCCAAGGAGAAAGAAAAGAAAGAGAAGTATAAAGACCTTGTAAGGGAGTTGCGACGGTTATACCCGGAATATTCTGTTAAGCTAATCGTCTTAATCATCGGCGCTCTTGGAGGTGCCACGGTTTCACTGGCTAATAGCCTGAAAAGCATCCCTGCGTGTCAACAAAATTCTGAGACGCTTGCGGGGAAAATGTGGAAGGCGGTCGTCCTTGGGTTGCTACGTGTCCTCAGGGTGAACGAGACTTTTGCCGGATCATCGTATTGAATTCGTCGCAGACTGTAACCACCTATCTCACGGTCGTGAGACATGGTTACAGCTGAAATTTTACCACGATTTCGCTGGGAGCGGGTGCAATTTTTCAGATTAGCACCCGCTCCCGGCGAAATCCTGCGGTTGTCCTTATGACAAACTTTTAACTATATATTAGGGTGGCCCAAAAAATCACATTTCAGACATTTCAACGGACATGCACACCAAATCGTTCTCGCAGGCAAATAAATGTGTAAGTGTTCTTTTATTTTTAAACAAAAATATTTTCAGCACACTCTCCACTTAATTTTATGTTTTATGGAGTTTAACATGCAACATGTTTCCTATTTTTACTTCTTCGATTTTGGTCAGGAAATTATACGTCAATTTATTTGACCTTTTATATGCTTTTCACTTATCAGTGAATGTTGCATTTATCGCATTTTTATATCTCAGAAATATTATGCAAAAGTTTGAGGTATATCAAAAGTGGCATAAAATGGCCTCAGATATGCTTGTGTAACTTGACATTTTGAAGAGACATTTTTGAGACTATTGAGAACAGATTAAAAAAAAATGTATTAACGTTTAATTTACATTGAGGAAAGAGTAAGAAAAGCTTATGAAAAATGACAAATTTGAGTTGAAAACCGACTGAAAGGATTGCAGATGGACAATTTTTGTATAGCTGGTGTTAGGACTTCTCTACTTTAAGTGAAAAAACTTTGAAGCCTCAGAGCGAGTGCTAAAAATATATATTTTTTTGGTTTGAAAGTAAAAAAACACGTATACATTTATTTGCCTGCGAGAACGAGTTGGTGAACATGCCCGTTGAAATTTCTCAAATGTGATTTTTTTGGGCCACCCTGATATAATTAAAAAATATATTAAACAACCACTGCAGGGTCCCGCTGGAAGCACCTGCCATCCATGGAAATAACACTAGCTCCCAGTTGAACTGCGGTAAATCACACCGGGGGTAAAATCTTCCAAGTGACCCCGCCTAAAATTTTACTGTCGCCTATCTTATCGAAACTCCACCAGATTGTATTACCAGCGGATCTCTTTGAATTCTTTAAAGGGTGTGAACCTAGTATAACGTGTGGTCACGATACAGGGGCCCACATTTTCGAAGGTTCACCCCGACCGCTAACTTTCAATTGTAAATAACTCCTGATAATGTTATCCAATTTTACATTTACATGGGGTTTTGAAAGGTATTCTAACAAAGTTTACAATAAAAATAATCATTTCATAATAAAAAAATTATTGCACCTTGATTTTTCATTTTAAAGAACATTTTTCAGTTTTTCTCAAAGTGCGGCATTTTTTATTTTTAGGTAAGCTAGCAAAAAGATTGATTTTTTTTCTTGAAAAACATACCAAAGAGGAAAATGGGATGGAAAGTATTAGCTGAGTTGTAAAAGGTTATAAGAGCGCGGGTGCCCCGCGCCGACTAGTTGCAGCGCTACCAGGCGTACTATAGTGTTTCAGTGTTACTAATACTTGATAAAAATGATTTTTCTGTTGACACGTAACGAACATTTTATTTTATTCTCACTTTTTGATAGTTGGAGAGCGATTTAGATATCTTCTAAATTAAATTTTCGAAACGATTTCATTGTAGGAAAACGATAGTTAATAATAAAATAATGAACGATTGTGGTGGAAGATTCTGCTCGCCTGTTACATTTTGAGGTATTTTTTGGTTTTTTTGGTGTTAATCTTCTTGCCTCTAACAATTTTTATGTGAGTCTTCTGGCCTTTCACATCTCGGGATACATTTTTATGCAAGTTCCCTTGCCTCTCACGTTTTGGGGTTATTTTCAGTGTGAGTCCACTTACCTTTCACAACTGAACTTAAAAAATTATTTTTTTAAATTGAATTTGATTCGAGATCTTTCCCTTCGGCAAAATGTCATGCTGTGGAGATGACGAATACTTCTTCAAAATCAGAGTCGATTTCGGAAAGGAATGGTATTTTTGTATGTTCGGCATAGTCTTAGCTTAATCAAATCAAATTTTAAGGTTTTCAGCTGTGGCGCATGATTTTCCTTGGAGATAAAAAATATTACCGTTTCAGGCAAGTTTTCCTTAGCCCATTGATATAGAGGCAAGGGGACTCACA
>CAKNYM010049880.1:13603-27179 GCA_932195095.1 Andricus curvator
AAACTAAAATGATGGAATATTTATTTGGATTAGTTACATTTTCAGTTAAACAAAAAAAAAAATAATTTTTCAAAAATAGTTACATTTTTAAATAAAGTTATGAACTTTTAACTAAAATGATGAATCTTCAAGTGGAATAGTGAAATTTTAAACCAAACGGCTAAAGTTATTTCAAGAAAATAATAAAAATTTCTTAATTAGAATAATTCAATTTTCAACCAAGAAGGATAATTTTCTGCAAAAAAGACGAATTTTCAATAAAATACATGAATTCTCAACCAAATAGTTGAATTATTAAGTAAAAAGATCAACCAAATTGTTGAATGTTGGAATAAAAAAGATCGCTTTTCAACCAATAATGAAATTCTTAATTTTTCAGTTAAAAAAGTTAATTTTCAAAAAAAAACAAATTTCAACCAACTGAATGAATTTTCAACTAAAGAAGATGAATTTTCAACCGAGAATTGAATAATTAAATTTTCTGTTAAAAAAATTAAATGTAACCAAAAAGATAAATTTTGAACTAAAATGATGGAATATTTATCTGGAATAGTTACATTTTCATTTTTTTTTAAATTTCAACCAAACAAACAAAATAATTTTATAAAATAGCTACATTTTTAAATAAAGTTATGAATTTTTAACCAAAATGATGAATCTTCAGGTGGAATAGTTAAATTTTAAACCAAACAGATGAATTTTTTAACTAAAATAATCACGTTTTTAACTAGATTAATTAAATTTTCAACCAAGAAGAATAATTTTCTACCAAAAAAAATACGAATTTTCAACAAAATACATGAATTTTCAACCAAATAGTTGAATTTTCAACTGAAAAAAGATAATTTATATTAACATTTATATTAAAAAAGATATTAAAATAGTTACATCTTCAAATAAAGTGATGAATTTTCAACTGCAATTATAATCCTTAACTTTAATAGTTGAATTTTAAACCAAAAATATGGATTTTCAAATAAAATAATTAAATTTTTAACTGCAATGATTAATTTTGAACATAATTTCTTCCAAAAAAGACGAATTTTCAACTAAAAAAAGATAATTTTTCGACCAAAAATTGAATAGTTGAATTGTTAGTTAAAAAAATTAATTTTCGACAAAGAGAATATTTAACTGGAATAGTTACATTTTCAGTTTTAAAATAATAAAATTTTCGACCAAACAAAAATTTTTGTTTTAAAAATAGTTATGTTTTCAAACAAAGTGATGAATGTTCAACTAAAATTATGAATCTTTAACTTTAATAGTTGAATTTTAAACAAAAAATATGAATTTTCAAATAAAATGATGAATCTTTAACTAGAATAATTAAATTTTTAACTGAAATGATTAATTTTCAAACAAGAAGATTATTTTTTTCAAAAAAGACGAATTTTTAACTGAAAAAGATTATTTTTTGATCAAAAATTGAACAGTTAAATTTTTATTTAAAAAAAAAATGTTCGACCAAAGAGATGAAGTTTTAACTGGACTAGTAACTTTAACTTTAACTAGTAATTAAATTTTGATTCCAAAAAATATTAAATCTGAACGAAAAATGTAGATGTAGTATTTGATATTTCAAACAAAAAAGATTTTAATTTTTAATCAAAAATATAGTTGAATTTAATCGAAGAATATGACACTTCAATTTTCAACCAAAAAACTATCAATTACCAACCAAAAATATAATAGTTAAATTTTCAGTTAAAAAAAATTAATTTCAAACCAAAGAAAACAAATTTTCAAACAAATATTTAATTACAGTAATATGAAACTACTTTTATAAATAAAAGAATCATTATTACTTAATTTTATATTACGAGTTTGAAAAAAAAAATCACTGACATTTCCAGGGTTTTTCACGTTTTCCAGGTAGGGTAAGCACCCTATTATATGAGGCCAAAATTCCAAAAATGAAACGTTTTAGTGTGAAGACTTTTTTTTATTTCTAAAAATTGTTATTCTTGATCCACAAAATTAAATATTTGTTTCGAAATTTCTAAAACAAGATAATAAATTTTTTTTAATTCCTGGGAAAATTTAAACTTTATTTTTTGTTTTGAAAAATAAATTTTAAGACAAAATTGACAAAGATTCACAACACATTTTAAATTATTCCCTCAAGTTTCGAAAGAAGAATGTGGATGATTTTAAAGCAAACTTTTTCAATTAGCAAAACTACAAAGTTTTATAAAAAAAATTGGACTAAGTTTGAGAGACATTAAGAAGTTTTAAAAAGATTAAAAATTAATTTCAAAAAAATTTCAAAAATGTTTAAAAAATTTACATTTTTGAATACTTGGAAATAAAAAATTTGAAGCTTCTTAAGAATTTTGAAAGGTTTCACGGTGATAAAAAAATTGTCTTGAAATTCCTCGGAACATTTTTAACAACTTTCCATTTTGAAAAATTATTTTTAAACAAAATTTAAAAAGATATAACGACATTTCAAAAAATGTCTACAAATGTCGAAAAAATCTGAAAGATTTAGTGGCAATTTTTGTAGTTTTGAAGGATTTTTCAAAATTATATACGATTAGTTCGAGTCAGTTTAAAAGATGTCTTCGAAACTTTTAAAAATCCTAAATATCTTTTTAATTGACTCAAATTTTTCTCAAAATTTTGCAAAATCCTGAAAAATAAAAAAATTATACTTTTCCGACATATCTGAATTCTTCATTTTTTTTTTAAATTTTCTCGAGAATCTTACGGAAATTACACATTTATATATTATTAATTATATGCTATAACCATTAATTAAGTTAATTATATATTTTTGGTTAAAAATTGAACTATTTGGTTGAAAATCTGTCTTTTTTAGTAGGAAATTAATCTTCTTGGTAGATAATTTTTATTTAATAATAGAAATTTTTTTATTTTATTTAAAACAAAATTTAGGTTCTTGAAGATTTCGAACAAAAAATTTGGAAGCTTTTTAAGAATTTTGAAAGGTTTCTAGAGAATAAACAACTTTTCCTAAGATTTCTCGGAAATTTTCCTATGATTTTTTGTTTTACAATATCTATTTGAGGAGAATATTTAAAAAGATTGCAAAGCATTCCAAAAGATTTTAAAAATTATCAAAAAGGAATAATCTGGCAGATTTGAAGATATAAAAAAAATGAATTTTCTACAAATCTGTTTATTTGGTTCCAAATAGTTGAATTAAAAAAAAAAATGTTCTACAAAGCAGTTGAATTTTCAACCCGAGAATAAGAATTTTCAACAAAATAGTTAATGTACCTAATAAAGTTAAGATTTAACAAACAATAAAAAACTAATTTGTAACTAAAATTGTGAATCATCAACCAAGGAGTTTAATTTTCCACCTAAAAATATGAATTTCCAACAAAAAATTTTTAAAAATCACTTTTCAACCACAAATGAAAAAGTTAAATTTTCACTTTAAAAAATTAATTTTTCAGAAAAAAAAAACAAATTTTCAACCAAATGAATGAATGAATTTTCAACTGGAATAGTTGAATTGCTACCAAAAAAGACGAATTTTCAACTAAAAAAGATCAATTTTCAACCGAAAATTGAATAATTAAATTTTCTGTTAAAAAAATTGAATTAAACCAAAAAGATGAATTTTGAACTAAAATGATGGAATATTTATCTGGAATAGTTACATTTTCATTTTTTTTTTAAATTTCAATTGAACAAAAAAAATAATTTTCCTAAAATAGCATTATACATTTTTAACTAGAATAATTAAATTTTCAACCAAGAAGAATAATTTTCTACCAAAAAAATACGATTTTCCAACAAAATACATGAATTCTCAAACCAAATAGTTGAATTTTCAACTAAAAAATATCAATTTTCAACCGAATTGTTGAATGCTGAATTTAAAAAAATCACTTTTCAACCACAACTGAAATAGTTAAATTTTCAGTCAAAACAAATTTATTTTTCAGCAAAAAAATCAAATTTTCAAGCAAATGAATGAATGAATCTTCAACTGTAATAGTAGAATTCCTACCAAAAAAGACGATTTTTCAACAAAATAGATGAATTTTCAACTAAAAAATATAAATTTTCAACCAAAAATTAAATAGTTAAATTTTTTGTTAAGAAATTAATATTTAACCAAAGAGATGAATTTCAAACTGAAATGATGGAATATTTGTTTGGAACAGTTACATTTTCAGTTAAAAAAAAAAATTCAACCAAACGAATAAAAATAATTTTTCAAAAATAGTTACATTTTTAAATAAAGTTATGAACTTTTAAGTAAAATGATGAATCTTCAAGTGGAATAGTTGAATTTTAAACCAAACAAATAAAGTTTCAACTAAAAGAATACAAATTTCTTAATTAGAATAATTGAATTTTCAACCAAGAAGGATAATTTTCTGCCAAAAAGACGATTTTTCAATAAAATACATCAATTTCTAACTTAAATTTCCATTTAAGAGAATTAATTTTAAAAAAAAATAAATTTACTATAAAGCTCTTTATTTGGTTCCAAATAGTTGAATTTTCCAGCAAAAAAACAAAAATTTCTACAAAGCAGTTGAATTTTCAACCCGAGAAGAAGAGTTTTCAACAAAATAGTTAATATAGCTGAATTAAAGTTAAGTTTTAACAAACAATAAAAAACTAATTTGTAACTAAAATTGTGAATCATCAACCAAGGAGTTTAATTTTCCACCTAAAAATATATATTTTCAACAAAAAATTTTAAAAAATCACTTTTTAACCACAAATGAAATAGTTAAATTTTCAGTTAAAAAAAATTTATTTTCCGCCAAAAAAAAATCAAATTTCCAACCAAATGAATGAATGAATTTTCAACTGGAATAGTTGAATTGCTACCAAAAAGACGAATTTTCAACTAAAAAAGATACATTTTCAACCAAAAATTGAATAATTAAATTTTCTGTTAAAAAAAATAAATTTAACAAAAAAGATTAATTTTGAACTAAAATGATGGAGTATTTATTTAATATAGTTACATCTTCACTTAAAAAAAAATTTAACAAAAAAAAATTTTTTTTTTTCAAAAATAGTTACATTTTTAAATCAAGTTATGAACTTTTAACCAAAAAGGATAATTTTCTGCCGAAAAAGACGATTTTTCAATCAAATACATGAATTCTCAACCAAATTGTTGAATGTTGGAATAAAAAAGATCACTATTCAACCGATAATGAAATTGTTAAATTTTCAGTTAAACAAATTTTATTTTTCAGCAAAAAAAAAATAAAATCTTCAACCAAATGAATGAATGAATGAATCTTCAACTGGAATAGTAGAATTCCTACCAAAAAGGGGAATTTTCAACTAAATACATGAATTTTCAACTAAAAAATAGAAACTTTCAAACAAAAATTAAATAGTTAAATTTTCTGTTAAAAAATTAATATTCAACCAAACTGATTAATTTCAAACTAAAATGATTGAATATTTGTTTGGAATAGTTGAAAAAAATGCAACCAAACAAAAAAAAAATAATTTTTCAAAAATAGTTACATTTTTAAATAAAGTTATGGATTTTCAACTCAAATGATGAATCTTCAAGTGGAATAGTTGAGAATTTTAAACCAAACAGATAAAGTTTCAACTAAAATAATAAAAATTTCTTAATTAGAATAATTGAATTTTTAACCAAGAAGGATAATTTTCTGCCAAAAAAGACGATTTTTTAATAAAATACATGAATTCTCAACCAAATAGTTGAATTTTTAAGTAAAAAGGTCAATTTTCAACCAATAATGAAATCGTTAAATTTTCAGTTGAAAAAATTAATTTTCCAGCAAAACAAAATTTCAACTAAATGAATGACTGAGTCTTGAACTGGAATAGTTGAATTGCTACCAAAAAAGATGAATTTTCAACAAAATACATGAATTTTCAACTAAAAAAGATAAATTTTCAACCAAAAAATAATTAGTTAAATTTTTGGTTAAAAAAAATTAATATTTAACCAAAGAGATGCATTTTTAACTAAAATGATGAATCTTCAAGTGGAATAATTGAATTTTAAACTAACCAGATAAAGTTTCAACTAAAATAATAAAATTTTTAAAATTTTTAACTAGAATAATTAAATTTTCAACCAAGAAGAATAATTTTTACCAAAAAGACGAATTTTCAACTAAAAAAGATAATTTTCCAAGCAAAAATTGAATGTTAAAATTTTTAGTTGATAAAAACGAATTTTCGACCAAAGAGAATA
The DNA here is from genome assembly GCA_932195095.1 of Andricus curvator. NCBI lineage: Eukaryota > Metazoa > Arthropoda > Insecta > Hymenoptera > Cynipidae > Andricus > Andricus curvator. The sequence goes on from CAKNYM010049880.1 coordinate 19,791, forward strand.
TTTAATTGGAATAGTTACATTTTCAGTTTGAAAAAAATAAAAATTTTAACCGTACAAAAAAAATGCAAAAAATAGTTACATTTTCAAACAAAGTGGTGAATTTTCAAATAAAATTATGAATCCTTAACTGGAATACAGTTGAATTTTAAACCAAAAATATGAATATATCAATAAAATCATGAATCTTAAACTAGAATAATTAAAGTTTAAATTGAAATGATTAATTTTAAACTTAATTTCTTTCAAGCAAGACGAATTTTCAACTAAAAAAGATCATTTATCGACCAGAAAGTGAATAGTTAAATTTTTAGTTAGAAAAATTAATTTTCGACCAAAGAGAATATTTAACTGGAATAGTTACATTTTCAGTTCTAATAAAATTAAATTTTTAACCAAAGGTATGAACTTTCAACTAAAATTATGAATCTTTAACTGGAATATAGTTGAATTTTAAACCAAAAATATGATTAAACAAATAAAATGATGAATCTTAAACTAGAATAATAATTAAAGTTTAAACTGAAATGATTAATTTTGAACCGAAATGATTAATTTTCAACCAAGAAGATTACCTTTTTTTCAAAAAAGACGAATTTTCAACTAAAAAAGATCATTTTTTGACCAGAAATTGAATAGTTAAATTTTTAGTTAGAAAAATTAATTTTCGACCAAAGAGAATATTTAACTGGAATAGTTACATTTTCAGTTCTAATAAAATTAAATTTTTAACCAAAGTGATGAACTTTCAACTAAAATTATGAATCTTTAACTGGAATATAGTTGAATTTTAAACCAAAAATATGATTAAACAAATAAAATGATGAATCTTAAACTAGAATAATAATTAAAGTTTAAACTGAAATGATTAATTTTGAACCGAAATGATTAATTTTCAACCAAGAAGATTACTTTTTTTCAAAAAAGACGAATTTTCAACTAAAAAAGATCAATTTTCGACCAAAAATTAAACAGTTAAAATTTTAGTTTAAAAAAATGTTCGACCAAAGAGATGAAGTTTTAACTAGAACGATGTTTATTTTAATGCTTTTGAAATATTATGTTCGAAAACTGAAAATGTTGCTTAGAAAATAAACTTCATTTTCGACTGCACTTTTTGATGAAGAAGACAATTAAAAATAATTCTAAATAAATAATATTTAGCTCAAATATCCTTATGAATAAAACAATCATCATAAGATGCTTATAAATATTTCTTAATGAATTATAATACAAAATATCTTCCACGTATTAATGTTTATAATTTTTCAAAGTTTGAAAACCGGAAGTTCTGAAGTAAGTCTGAAGTAAATCGATTCATGTTATGTTAGGTCAGTGCTCTTTAGTCGCAATGCGCATGCGTCGCACCAGCTGCCTCATTGGAAATTGATCGCGCGCTTATTTGAAATGATTAAATATGCAAATCAGATGTTTACAATATATAATAATTACAAAGTACATAAAATATTATGAATGATTTAAAATTTAATTTTGTGAAAAAATGTATTCCTTTTGAGTTTAAAATCAACAATTTACTTGTAAAGAGTAAACTCAAATAATTAATTTACTTTCCACTTTAAACGACCATTTTGTGATCTGAAAATTAGTTTAATTAATTTTAGAATTACCAATTATTATAAAAAATTGATGTTGACATTTAATAATTTCAAACAAGCGCGCCATAAACAGCCAATGTGAACGCCGACGCGGTGCATGTGCAGTGCTAGTTCTAGTGAAAATTCCGCGCAAATTCAAATTTAATCAATGAAAAATAACTTTTTCTATACAAATTAATGATAAAAATAGAAATAATTTTTTACCAAAAAGATGAATTATCAACTGAAAAAAAATTAATTAAAAAAAAAAACACCAATATTATGAACCTTGAATGGTATATTTGTATTTGCAGTTTAAAAAAATGAATTTTCATTTTTAAAAAACGCCTTTTCAACAAAATAGTTCAATTTTCAACGAAGGAAATAAATTTTAAACTAGAAAAGATGAATTTAAAAAAAGGAATAGTTTAATATTCAGTTGCAAAAATAAATTTTGAACCATATAGTTGAATTTTCAACCAAAAATGATAAATAAAAAAATGGAATAATTCAATATTCAGTTTTTAGTTAGAAAACTTAATTTTTAACAACAAAAAAAAAACGAATTTTCAACAATAAAGCTAAATTTTCAACCAAAGAAATAAATTTTTAACCAAGATAGATGAATTTTCAAAGAAGAAGAATATTTAACTAAAAAATATATATTTTCAAGCAAAAGAAAGACGAATTTAGAAAAAATGTTAAATTTTCAACCAAAGAAATTACTTTTTTAACCAAAAAGATGAATTGTCGACCTAAAATTTCAACAAAAAACGATTTTAAATTTAATTTTAATTTTAATTCAACCAAAAAGGACGAATTTAAACCGACTAGTTAATTTCTCAAATAAAAAAGATCAATTTTTAGCAAAAAATGAAAAAGCTAATTTTTCAGTTTAACGAATTAAGTTTCAACCAAAAAAAGACAAATTTAAAACAAATAGTTATATTTGCAACCAAAGAGAAGAAACTTCAACTGATAAAATAAATATTTAACACAGAATTTCAATTTTAAATCAAGTATTGAATTTTCATCCGAAAAAGATTCGAATGTTTAATCAAAAACATTTGGATTCAACGAAAAAGGAAAAAATTTTAACAAAAAGGTTGAATTTCCATAAAAAAGATTTCTCAGTCAAGAAGGAAAAAAAGTTCAACCAAATTGTTGAATTTTCAAGTTAAAAGGACGATTTTTCTCCAAAAAAAAGTTGGATTTTCACCCCGAAAATATGGTAATTTTTAGTTTTCGCTATAAAAAATAGAAAACTTTTGAAAATTTGTACTTTGAAACATTCTTTCAGTGGTTCTATTTGTGAATATCAGAACCACGCAAGAAAGACTGACCGTACATCAAATAATAAATTTTTCTTTCCAAACTAAATGACTGACATTTTTACTTTCTTGTATGAATAAACTAACAATTTTCATTATTAATTTGTATAAAAAAAGGTATTTTTCATTTATTAAATTTGAATTTTCGCGGAACTTTGACTAGAACAGTCAGCGCTACCTAGCAGTTGGTAAGCTCACTAATAACACATTTCACCTAGTGACGTCAGCTATGAAGATGTCTGCACGCCGAGGGCCAAGGAATGTAGCACTTGATTTAACTACTTTGTTGACAATTAGTTTTTTTTTGTTGAATATTAATTAAATAAAAATTTAACTTTTCAATTTTTGACTCTGTAAAATCCTCGAATAATAAAATTCTCGAAATTATAAAATTGCCAAAATATGAAATTCCCGGATAATAAAATTCCCGACAGTTTACAATATTACCGAATTTGAAAATTCCCAAATAATAAAATTCCCGACAGAAAATTGCTGGATTATGAAACATCCTATCTAGAAAATTCTCGAATATAAACAATTAAAAGAATGTTGTTTTTTTTTACACTTTTATTTATTTATTAAAAATACAATAATGAACTATTGTTATCAAAGAAAATTGTGTTATGTTCAAAGTTTAAAAAAAAAATTTGTTTGACATTCATTCATTGTTCATTCATTGTTCATTCATTGTTTCAATTTTTTGGTTGTAAATTTAACTATTAAGTAGAAAATTCGATTTTGTTTGGTTTAAAATTATTTTTTTTTTAACTGAAAATTTAACTGTTCCATTTTTAGTTTAAAATGTATATTTTTAGTTGAAAATTCATTTTTTTTTAATTGAACCATTTTGTTGAAAATTCAATTTTTTATCTAAAATTTTAACTTTTCCATTTTTTGATAAAAATTGCTTTCTTTTTTTTTTGAAAATTAATTAAATGAAATTTTAACTATTCCAGATTGAGTCAAAAATTAATGTTTTTCAGTTGAAAAATAAACCATTTGTTTGAAAATTCATGTATTTTTAATGAAAATTCGTTTTTTTTTCGCTAAAACTTAATCTTTTTGGTTGAAAATTCATTTAGTTTTTGTTGAAAATTCAACTATTTTTATTGAAATTCCTTTTTTGGCTGAAAATTAGTTGTTTTTTTTTGGTAGAATATTATTCGGTAACAGTTTTTTTTCCTGAATATTTAACCATTCCATTTTTTTAAATTTATTTTTTTTAGTTGAAAATTCATTTCTGTTGTTACAAAAATGTTTTTTTTTGTTATTGCTGTTGAAAAATAATTTTTTGAAGTATACCATTTTTAGTTGAAAATTTAACCACCTTATTTGAAATTCCTTTTTTTTTTTGAAAATTCGTCTTCTTGGTAGAAAATTATTTGTTTGAAAATTCATCCTTTTTTTGACAGAAAATTATTCTTCTCAGAAAATTAATCTATTTTGGTTAAAAATTAATTTTGTTTTTGGTTGAAAATTTAACTGTTTTGTTGAAACTTCTTTTTTTTTGGTTCAAAATTATTTTTTTGACTGAAAATTAAACAATCAACTATATATGGTTGGAAGTTCATGTATTTTGTTAAAATTTCGTGTTCTTTGGTAGAATATTGTTATTCTCATTGGAAAACGGTTGAAAATTTACCGATTTTGTTAAAAATTCCTTTTTTTTTATTTGAAAAATTAGTTTGTTTATCTGAATATTTAACTATTCCATTTTTTTGATTTATCGTTTTTAGTTGAAAATTTATTTCTTCTGTTGAAAAAATATTTATTTTTTGTTGAAAATTAATTTTTTTAGCTATACCATTTTTAGTTGAAAATTGATCTTTTTTAGTTGAAAATTCATTTATATAGTTAAAAATTAAACAAACTTGTTAAAAAATTCGTTTTTTTTGTTACTTGAAAATTTACCTTTTTTAGTTGACAATTGAACTATGTGGTTCAAAATTCATCTTTTTTTGGGAGAAAATTATTTTTCCTGTATGAAAAATCATCTATTTCGTTTGTCGTGCAAAATTCTTTTTTTCAAAGTTATTTAAAAAATAAAGTTTTGTTCCATGCAATTAGTATCATTTAGTATTATTGTTTGGCCCTCGGCATGCAGACATCTTGGATTTCCCCCACTCAACCTGAAATACCCAACAGTGAGATATTTTGTGACGTCAGCTAGGAAGATGTCTGCACGCTGGGGGCCAAGCAATAACACGAATTACATGAGACCAAACTTTATTATTTCAATAATTTTGAAAAAAAATGATTTTTCACTATAAGTGTATTTGGATATTATTTTTCATTTTTCCCAAGCTGATTAATTACATCTTGTATTTCACCCATCAAACCTGAAATACCCGAAATACCTAATTGGGTGTCAATGTATGTGAGGTTATGTTTGACGATTGGCTTGTTTGAGTTTGCGTCGTGGTTTTGCGATCAAACGGAGCACACAATGTTAATCCTGTAAATACTTTATAATTAATTGTTGGTTATTAACTTGACGATCTTAAAGTGAGAAATATTTATAAAAGATCTACTAGTATAAAATTAAAATGAGCGAGAAACAAAAGGTTTTAATTTGCGGAGATGTGGAAGGACATTTCAAGTTTCTGTTCAACAAAGTTGAAACAATCAATAAGAAGAACGGACCGTTTGATTTTCTCCTCTGCGTAGGAAATTTTTTTGGAGAAGACAACGTTGAACTCGAGCCTTTCAAGAATGGCATGAAATCAATTTCGATACCAACTTACATTATTGGACCGAATCGTGCGGCTGATGTGAAATATTATCCGGATCTCAATGGTTGTGAAATATGTCAAAATCTCACATATCTTGGAAGAAGAGGTCTTTATAATGCAAGTTCAGGTCTGAAAATTGCATATCTCAGTGGCATAGAAGAAACCTCTTCCGAAATGAGAGATTATTCCTTTAATGCAAAAGATGTGACGGATGTTAGAAACACTTGTTTGAAAGGCCAACCGAGTTTTCGAGGAGTAGATATTTTGTTAACTTCACCCTGGCCTGAGGGAATTACGAATTTGGATCCTAAAAAACCGGATTTTAATTACAAAGGTTCAAAATTTATTTCTTGGTTGGCTACGCACATAAAACCGAGATATCACCTTTCTGCGCTGGAAAATATTCATTATGACAGACCACCTTACAGGTAATATATTATCAGAATATTATCTCGTATTTTCATTTTAAAAATTAATGATAATAGAGATCCGATAATTGATACAATAAATTTTTATATCAGGTACATAAAGTACTGAAGGCTAGAGTTTTTAAATGCCCAAGAATTTGTGCATGTTAATTTTATTATTATGGTTAAAAATCGCAACTAGTTGGTTGAAAATAATTCTGTTTTCGTTGAGGATTCAAACTATTTTGTTAGTAATTAATCGTCTTTGGTTAAATGCAGCTATTTTTGGTGTAAAATTAAAATCCTTTTTGGCTGAAATATAAAATATCACGTTTTTCGTTCAGAATTAATCTTTTTTGTTTGAAAGTTGAAACACTTTGTTAAAAATTTATTTATTTGGTTGATGATACATCATTTTAGTTGAAAACCCTTTCTTTTGTTAAAAATTTAATTATTTTGTTGAAAATAATGTTTTCTACTTGAAAATTAATTGTTTTAACTGAAAACCGAGGGGTAGACCACTCTAATTTTTCGTGTACCAGGAATATATTCCCTAAAGAATATTCGGGAATATACAGAATATATCGGAATATTGGGGAATATAATCAACTGTTTTGTTGAAAATTCGTATTTTTTAATAGAAAATTCATCCTTTTGGATTGAAAATTCATCTTTTGTTAGAAAGTTCATCTTTTTTGGCTGAAAATTCATATTTCATGGTTGAAAGTTAATTATTTCTAATTCAAAAGTCTACTATTATGTTCTTAGACCAGAATTCATATATTTTGGTTAGAAATTCTACTACTTGGATGAAAATTTAATCATTATTTTGTACAAAGTAATCTCTTTAGTTCGAAAATTCAATGGTTTTGTAGAACATTCATCTTTCTCAATTGAAAATTTATCTTTTATGGTTGAAAGTTAATTTTTTTGTAATCAAAATGTCTATTATTTGGTTAAGAATTTAACTGATTTTTCGAAAATTCATTAATTTTGTTAGAAAGTCCTCTATTTGATCGAAATTTCAATTGTTTTGTTGAAAATTCGTCTGAGTAAAAAATTTGAAAAAGTGTACTATTATGTTTTTGGTTCAGAATGAATCTCTTTTTGTTAAAAATTTTACTATTTGGTCGAAAATTTAATTATTTTCTTGAAAATTCACCTAATTTCTTGGTTGGAAATTAATTCTGCTAATTTGAAAAGTCTACTATTATATTTTTGGTTCAGATTTCATCTCGTTTGGTTAAAAATTAATCTGTTTTCGTTGAGGACTCAAATTTTTTCGTTATTAATTAATCGTCTTTGGTTAAATGCAGCTATTTTTGGT
>CAKNYM010049880.1:27189-40933 GCA_932195095.1 Andricus curvator
TTTCGTTATTAATTAATCGTCTTTGGTTAAATGCAGCTATTTTTGGTGTAAAATTAAAATCCTTTTTGGCTGAAATATAAAATATCACTTTTTTCGTCGAGAATTCATCTTTTCTGTTTGAAAATTCAATTACTTAGTTGGAAGTGGAAAGACTTGGTTAAAAATTTATTTATTTGGTTGATGATTCATCATTTTAGTTTAAAACCCTTTCTTTTGTTAAAAATTTAATTATTTTGTTGAAAATAATGTTTTCTACTTGAAAATTAATTGTTTTAACTGAAAACCGAGGGGTCGACCACTCTAATTTTTCTTGTACCAGGAATATATTCCCTAAAGAATATTCGGGAATATACAGAATATATCGGAATATTGGGGAATATAATAAACTGTTTTGTTGAAAATTCCAGGGTGTCCAGCGACCTTGAAAAACCTTGAAAACCTGGAATTCTCTTTGATTTTTTTTTAAACCTGGAAACCTCCTTGAATTTTTCACGAGAACCTTGAATCAATTTTTTTTAAATAGTTATTTTATTGAAATGTGAAGAGTAATTAAAATCTTTTAGTCTATTATGAAAGAAAAATCTCGTTTAGAAGAGATATTGCTACTGAAAAGTTTTTTATTTATCAAGATATAATTTATTTTTTCTTCATTACAGAATAAATAGATTGCAAGGCACTTTTTCTAGACTGGTGGCAATTATTTTATAGATTAAAATTAACAGACTTTAATATTGTGGATAATTCTATAAGTTTTTTATTCCTTCTCCGCTAATACAGAATGTTAATGTATACATTTTCTTGTGATATTCAATTTACAAATTATAAAAATTATTAGTTGAAAATTTCGATGTTAATTCAGTTTCAGAATTAGAATGAGCCATGGCCATATGATTTGAAATAATTCAATGATTTCAACGAATACGAAAGGTTTCACAAACAAAAATTTAAGAAAGATTTCACAAATATTTCGAAACATTTCACAGATTTGAAACGAGTTCAAAATTTTTTAGAAGATTTCAAATATTTTAATGATTTCAAATTAATACAAAAGATTTCACAAATATTTCAAAAATTTAATAAAGATTTAAAACAAAACAAGAATTTCAAAGATTTCAAACGTTTTCAATTTTTTTTTGAAGATTTCAAAAGATTACACAAAGATTTCAAATATTTCAATGATTTCCAACGAATAAGAAAGATTTCAGAAAATTTTACAAAGAATTCATGAGGATTTCAACAGATTTCGAGTATTTCAAAGATTTCGAAAGGGTACAGTAGATTGGAAAATATTTCAAAGCTTTTAAAGGATTTCAAAATTTTTCAGATGATTTAAAAATATTTCACAAGGATTTTAAATATTTCAATGATTTCAAACGAATACAAAAGATTTCACAAATATTTCAAAGATTTTATACAAAATTTATAAAAGATTTAAAAAAAAATACAAGAATTTCAAAGATTTCAAAAAGGGTACGGTACACCTAATTTCAAAGATGTAAAAAAATTTGAAAGTTTTTGAACGATTTAAAATTTTTTTAGAAGATTTAAAAAGATTTCACAAATATTTCAAATAATTAATAAGGATTTCAAAACTTTTCGAAGATTTCAAAAGATTTCACAAAGATTTTAAATATTTCAAATGATTTAAAATGAATATAAAGATTTCAGAAAGATTTCACAAATGTTTCAAAGATTTCATAAAAAATGTATTAAAGATTAAAAAAAAAAAAAGAAGAATATCTAAGATTTCAAAAAGGGTACAGTACACCAGATTTCAATTTTTTTTAGAAGATTTCCAAAGAATTCACAAATATTTCAAAGAATTAATAAGGATTTCACAACATTTCAAGATATTAAACGATTTCGAAATTTTTCTGAAGATTTCAAAAGATTTTACAAAGATTCATGAGGATTTCAAAAGATTTAATGAATTTCAACAAAAGACACCAAATTTCATAAAATTTCAAACATTTCACAACGATTTTTTAACATTCCAAAAGATTTTTAAAGATTTCACAAAGATTTTAAATACTTCAACAGATTTCAAAGAATTCACAAAGATTTCAAAAGCTTTCTTTGGAAACTGTTGGCCAATAAAAAATGAAATGGCTCATTTTTTGCATGTGTAAAAAACGGTTATTTCATTATTTGATGTAAAATGTAGACATGGAAAAACTTGATTTCTTGACCTGGAAAAGACCTTGAATTTTCTTTCTAAGAATCGCTGGACACCCTGAAATTCGTATTTTTTAATAGAAAATTCATCCTTTTGGATTGAAAATTCATCTTTTGTTAGAAAGTCCATCTTTTTTGGCTGAAAATTCATATTTCATGGTTGAAAGTTAATTATTTCTAATTCAAAAGTCTACTATTATGTTCTTAGACCAGAATTCATATATTTTGGTTAAGTTTCTACTACTTGGATGAAAATTTAATCATTATTTTGTACAAAGTAATCTCTTTAGTTCGAAAATTCAACGGTTTTGTAGAACATTCATCTTTTTCAATTGAAAATTATTTATTAATTAAGAATTTAACTGATTTGTCGAAAATTCATTAATTTTGTTAAAAAGTCCTCTATTTGATCGAAAATTCAATTGTTTTGTTGAAAATTTGTCTGAGTAAAAAATTGGAAAAAGTGTACTATTATATTTTTGGTTCAGAATTAATCTCTTTTTGTTAAAAATTCTACTATTTGGTCGAAAATTTAATTATTTTCTTGAAAATTCACCTAATTTCTTGGTTGGAAATTAATTCTGCTTATTTGAAAAGTCTACTATTATATTTTTGGTTCAGATTTCATCTCGTTTGGTTGAAAATTATACTATTTTGTTGAAAATTCTACCATTTTGTGAAAAATGAAATTATTTTCTTAAAAATTAAACTATTTTGTAAAAAGTAATCTTTTTTGGCCGAAAATTCAACGGTTTTGTTGAACATTCATATTTTTGGATTGAAAATTCATCTTTTGTAAGAAAATTTATCTTTTTTGGCTGAAAATTCATTTTTTTGGGTTGAAAATTTAATTAGTTAGTGGAAAATTGGACTATTTTGTTAAAACGTTATCTTTTTTGATTGAAAGTTATTTCTTTATATTTAAAAAGTATAGTACTGTGTTTTTTGCTCAGAATTCATCTCTTGGTTAAAAATTCAACTGTGCTCTTTTTGGATAGAAAATTTATCTTTTGGTACAAAAGTAATACTTTTTTGGTTGAAAATTAACTATTTTTAATTGAAAAGTCTACTGCAATATTTTTGGTTGAAAAATTAATCGGTTTTGTTTCAAGATTCAACATTTTTTCGGTTTTTACTTTAAATCTTTGGTTGAAAATTCAACTATTTTGCGGAACATTCTTATTTTTGATTTGGAAATTGTTCTCTTTTTGTAGAAATTTAATCTATTTTGGTTAAAATTTAACTGGCTGGTAAAAAATAATCTGTTTAAGTTGAAAATTCACATTTTCGGGTTAAAAATTCAACTGTTATGTAGGAAATTCTTATTTTGGGCTCGAAAATTTAACAATATATGGTAGACAATTCAATATTTTCTTAGAAAGATCCACAAGTTGGTAGAAAACTTAACTATTTGGTCGAAAGTTGAACTACTTTGTTTAAAAAACTCATTTTTACAGTTGAAGATTCATAATTTTAGTTAAAAATTAATTTCTTTAGTTCAAAATTTAATTATCTCGTTGAAAATTCGTTTTATTTTTTGGCTGAAAATTATTTTTTTACTGAAAATTTAACTATTACATTTTTTGTGAAAAATTTATCTTTGTTAGATGAAAATTCAACTATTTGGTTGAAAATTCATATTTTTTGTTAGAAAAATAATCCTCTTGGTTGAAAATTAGTTGATGTATTTTGTTGAAAATTCTTCTTTTTTGGTAGAAAATCCATTTTTTTTGTTATAAATGCAACTGTTTGGTTGAAAATTAATCTGTCTTAGTTGAGAATTCAAATATTTTGTTAAAAATTCGTCTTTTTTGGTTAAATTCAACTGTTTTTGACTTAACATTAAAATATTTTTTTCTTAAAATATATACTATTATATTTTTTTTAAATGAAACTTCTTAGGTTGAAAAATCAACTACTTCGTTAAAAGTTGAACTACTTTCTTAAAAATTATTTTTTTTGTATAAAGATTCATAATTTTAGTTGAAAATTCATCTATTTGGTTGAAAATTAATTGTTTTGTACAAAGCTCGTCTTTCTGACTTGAAAATTCAATATTTTGGATGAAGCTTTTTTTCTTTATTGTCTGGAAAATCTTTCTTGGTTGGAAATTCAACTCTTGTTGAAAATTTGTCTTTTTAATTTGAAAGTTTATCTCTTTTGGTAGAACTTTCATCTTTTTTTTTCAATTTAAATGTTTTTGATTTAAGATAAAAATCTTTTCGTGGTTAAAATATTAACTATTACATTTTTGTTGAAAATTCATCTTGTTTGTTTAGAAATTCAACTAGGTAATTTGTACACGGCCCCTTAAATCAGATTAGACCATTTAAAAGTTAAGCATTAAAACTTTATTAAGTTCAAAAAAAGATATGTAAAATCAAATAATATCAATTTAGAAAACCTAACAATCCACGTCATAATCGGTCATAATAAAACAATAAACGAATTCAAAATTAAAGTAATAATATGTATTGAAACTTCAACAATTTTGAATTTAAATTATTTAAAACTAACAATCTAAAATTAGTTATCCGAAGTCAATAACTTTAAAAATTGTATGAATGACAAGTAAATTATTATTAAATTTATGTGCAATTTATAATAATTTCAAAGGCACCAGATAAAAAGCTATACAAATACAATCAGTGAACGGAAGGGAAGGAATCGGGGAATATAATATTTCAGAATATTTGTGAATATTTAGGAATACTTCGGAATATGTGGGAATATGTAGGAATATGAGGGAATATAAAGAATATCTTGGAATATTGAAAGAATATATGGGAATATTTCGTGAGTGTACCAGGAATATCGTAGTGTTTGACCCCTCGCTGAAAACTTAACTCCTAGATGTTTGGTTCAAAATTTATTTTCTTAAGTTGAAAATTCAATATATAGTTTTAAATTCCTGTATTTGATTGAAAATTCGAATTTTGTGGGAGAATATTTTATCTTCTTGGTGACTAATTCATGTTTTTGGTTGAAAATTCCTTTAAAAATTGAAATATTTGGTTGAAAATTCATGTACTTTGTTAAAAATTCATCTTATTGGTTGAAAATTGATCTTTTTGGTTGAAAATTAGTGTTTTCTTATTTAGAATTATTTTTTTTAACTGAAAATGTAACTATTCCATTTTCTGTCGAAAATTTATCTTTTTTGATAGAAATTTAATCTTCTTGGGTGAAAATTATTACTATTTAGTTGAAAATTTATTTATTTTACGTGAAAATTCAACTATTTGTTGAGTCATCTTTTTCGTTAAAAAATTATCTGTTTTGTAGAAAATTTAACTATTCTTTTTTGAAATATAATTTTTTTTATAGAAAATGCATCTTTTGGGTTGAAAATTGCACTATTTGGTCAAAAATTCATATTTTTGTTTGAAAATTCATCATTGTGAATAAAGATTAATTTCTTTGATTAAAAATGCGTTTCTTTTTAGTTGAAAATTAATTTTTTTAACTGAAGATGTAACTATTCCATTTTTGATTGAAAATTTATATTTTTAGTTGAAAATTACTTAATTTTACTGAAAAGTCGCTTTTTTGTTTAAAAAAAATTAATTTTCTAACTACAAATTGAACTACATATTCTATTTTTGGGTTGTAAATTTATCTTTTTTAGTTGAAAATTTATATATTTTATTTAAACTGTATCTTGTTTGGTAGAAAATTCATTTTTTGGGTTTAAAATTATTTTTTTTTTTTGAGAATGTATTTTTTTTTTGAAAATTGATTATTTCCACTGAACATTTAATTCTTCTACTTTTGGTTAATAATTGATATATTTTTTTTATGAAAAAATATATATAAATATATATATATATATATAAATAGTAAATAAATATATATAAACTGTTCTATTTTTTGTCTAATATTTATCTTTTTTAATAGAAATTTAATCTTGGTTGAAAATTATACTATTTCGTTAAGAATTTACTTTAATTTTATTGAAAATTAATTTTCTTACTGAAAATTTAACTATTTTATTTTTAGTTGAAAATTTATCTGCTTTCTGTAAAAATTTAACTATTTTTTGAAAATTCGTCTTTTTTGGTAAAAGAGTACTCTCATTAGTTGAAATTTCATCTTTTTGGTTAAAAATTCATTTCTTTAGTTGAAAATTTAACTGTTTTGTTGAAAATTCGTTATTTTTTTTGGTTGAAAAATTTTACTAACTGAAAATTATCCTACTTTATGTTTGGTGGAAAATTTATCTTTTTAGTTTAAAATTTATGTAATCGGTTAAAAATTAATCTTTTTCAGTTGAAAATTCACTTTAACTATTCAATTTTTTGTGGAAAATTTACCTTTTTTGATAGAAATGTAATCTTTTTGATTAGAAAACTATCTGTTTAGCAAAAAATTTAACTGTTCTATTTTTTATTAAGAATTCATTTCTCTCATTGAAAAAAACAAACTAATTAGTTGAAAATTCGTTTCTTTGTGGATAGAAAATTCATCTTTTGGATTGAAAAATCCACTATTTGGTCAAAATTTCATATTTTTGGTCGAAAATACATAATTGTGATTAAAAATTAATTTCTTCAGTTGAAAATTCGTTTCCTTTTTAGTTGAAAATGATTTTTTTTACTGAAGATATAACTATTCCATTTTCGCTTGAAAATTTATATTTTTAGTTGAAAATAAATTAATTTTGTTGAAAACTCGCTTTTTTTTAAATTTAATTTTCTGACTGCAAATTGGAATATTATATTTTTTGTTTGTAAATTGATCTTTTTTAGTTTAAAATTGAATTTTTTATTGAGAATTCATTTTGTTGGTTGAAAATTGATTGTCTTAACTAAAAATTTAATTCTTTTATTTTTGGTTAAAAAATAAATTTTGTTATTAAAAAAAATATACTTTGTTGAAAATTCGTTTCTTTTTTTGTTGAATATTTATTTTTCTGACATTTTAACTATTCTAATTTTGGTTGAAAATTGATTTTTTTTTTAAATGGAAATTCATGTACTTTGTTGAAAATGAGTCTTTTTCGGTAGAAAATTAATCTTTCGATTTAAAAATTCAACTAAATATTTGGTTAAAAATTCATATTTTTGGTTGAAGATTCATCATTTTTTTCAAATTGATAATTGAACTATTTGGCTGAAAATTAAACAACCTTGTTAAAATGTATATTGTTTAGTTGAAAAGTGTACTATTTTGTTGGAAAGTTGTTTTTTTGTTGTTGAGTATTCCTTTAAAAATTCAAATATTTGTTTGAAAATGCGCGTACTTTGTTATAAATTTATCTATTTTCATAGAAAATTCATCTTATCATTAGTTTTTTTATTCTGTTGTATTTTATTAAAAATTTGAATTTTGTGAGAGAATATGTAATCTTCTTGGTGAATAATTCATCTTTTTGGTTGAAAATTTCTCTAAAAATTTAAATATTTGGTTGAAAATTCGTATACTTTGTTATAGATTCATCTATTTGGATAGGAAATTCATCTTATTGGTTGAAAATTTCTCTTTTTGGTTAAAAGTTAGTTTTTTCTTATTTGGAACTAATTTTTTTAACTAAAAATGTAACTGATCCACTTTCTGTCGAAAATTGATCTTTTTTGATAGAAATTTGTCGTTCTTAGTTGAAAATTATACTATTTCGTTGAAAATTTATTTTAATGTTATTGCATTTTTTTTACTGAAAATTCAACTATTCTATTTTTATTTGAAAATTTATATTTTTTAGGTGAAAATTCAACTGTTTGTTAAAAATCCGTCTTTTTTTGGTAGAAAAGTTCTCTCATTAGTTGAAAATTCATCTTTTTGGTTGAAAATTCGTTTCTTTTTTGGTTGAAAACTTATTTTACTAACTGAAAATTTAACTACTTTATTTTTGATCGAAAAGTTATCTTTTTAGTTGAAAAGTCATGAATTTGGTTAAAAATTAAATTTCTTTTGAAGATTCATCATTTTAGTTCAAAATTCCCTTTAACTATTCCATTTTTTGTGGAATAGTTGAAAGTTCCTTTTTGTTGTTGATAGAAAATTCATGTTTTGGATGGAAAATTCCACTATTTGGTGAAAAATTCATATTTTTGGTTGAAAATTCATCATTGTGATTAAAAATTAATTTCTTTGGTTGAAAATTCATTTCTTTTTAGTTGAAAATTAATTTTTTTAACTGACGATGTAACTGTTCCATTTTTGTTTGAAAATTTACATTTTTAGATGAAAATCAATTAATTTTGCTGAAAACTCGTTTTTGTTTTGTTTAAAATGTACTTTTCTAACGTAAATTGATCTTTTTTAGATGAAGATTCATGTACTTCGTTGAAAATGTGTCTTTTTTGGTAGAAAATTAATATTTTGTGTTGAAAATTCAACTAACTAGTTGGTTAAAAATTCATATTTTGATTGAAGATTCATCACTTTAGTTAAAAATTCATTTCTTTGGTTGAAAATGTATTTTTTTGACTTGAAAACACAACTAAAAAGTGTTTAAAATATATTTAGATCTATTCGGGTCCGAATTCTGCGACAATTTAAATTTAATAAATGTAAAATAGCTTTTTCTATACAAATTATTAATAAAAGTTTATAGTTTATTTGTAAAGTAAAGTTAAAGTGTAAGTCATTCAGTTTGAAGAGAAAAAGTTAAATGTTTTGATTGCTGGTCACTTTTTCTTGCGTAGTTCTGAATTTTACACACATGACATTATTCTTTACTGAACAAAATTCAAATTACGTGTTTTGATAAAATTCTCTATTTTTTTACCAAATAGTAGAACTTTCAACTAATAAAAATCAATTTTGAACCAAAAATGAAATAGTTCAATTTTCAACCAAAAATATGAGTTTTCAAACAAGAAGGATTAAGTTTCTATTAGAAAGACAAATTTTCAACAAAATACATAAATTTCCAACTAAATATTTGAAGTTCTAACTAAAAAAGGTTCATTTTCTACTAAAAGAAAACGAATTTTTAACAAAATTGTTAAATTTTCAACTAAAAAAGTAAATTTTCAATCAAAAATGGAATAGTGACATTTTCAGATAAAAACATTGAATTTCCAACAATATATAGTTCAATTCGCAACAAAAAAAGTGAATTTTCAACTAAAAAAGAAAACATTTTCAACCAAAAACGGAATAGTGAAATTTTCTGTTAAAAAAATTAATTTTCAAACAAAAAAAATCGAAATTTTCAATAGAATAGTAGAATGTTTAGCCATAGAGATGAATTTTCAACTAAAGTAATGAATCTTCAACCAAAAAAATAATTTTATAACTTTGTACAAAAAAAATGATTTCTAACAAAAAATTGAATATTTGATATTCCAACCAAAAAATATGTTATATATTTTAACATTAAATAAAAAACAGTTGAATTTAAACAAAAAAGACGAACTTCCAATGAAATACTTAATTTTTAAGTTCAAAAATTAATTTTTAACAAAAGGAAAAAAAACAATTTTCAATAAAATGGTTAAATTTTCATCGAAAGAAATGAATTTGGTATTAACAAAAATTGTAACAAAAAATGAAATAGTTCAATTTTCAACTTAAAAAATAATTTTGAACCAAAAAATAGGTTTGAACAAAATACCTAAATTTTCAACCAAAAATAATTAATTTTCAACTAAAAAGATGAATTTCAAATAAGAAGATTAATTTTGTACCAAAAAGTCGAATTTTCAACTAAAAAGTTAATTTTTAACCAAAACAAATGAATTTTCAAGCCAAAAAGAAGAATTTTCTACGTACAAAATTTAATCTTTTTTTGTGGAAAATTCGTTTTTTTTTTATTATTGACCATAAATTCTCCTCAATGAATATTTAACTATTTTGTTTATAAATCGTTGTTTTTTAGTTGAAAATGCATGTCCTTGATTGGAAATTTGACTATTTTATCAAGAATTTTATTTTTGTTTCGAAATAAATAAATTTTTTTAATTGAAAATGTAAGTAATAAGTATTTCATATTTGGTTGTAAATGTATCTTTTTTAGATAAAAATTCAACTGTTTGGATGAAAATCTATCTTTTTTAGTTGAAAATTCAACTATTTGGTTAAAACTTTAGGTATTTTCTTAAAAATTCTTCTTTTTTAGTAGAAAATTAATCTTCTTATTTTAAATTCAACTATATGTTTGAAAATGTATGTATTTTCTAGAAAATTAGTCTTTCTTGTTTAAATCCAATCGTTTTCTATTTTTAATTAAATTCTTTTTTTGTTGAAGTATCAACTATTACTACTTTCTTGAAAGTTCATTTTTTTGGTTCAAATTCATAATATTAGTTGAAAATGGTTTTTTTGTGTTGTTGTTAAAAAGTAATTTTTTAATTGAAAATTTAACTATTTTCATGAACATTAAACTGATTGGTTGTATATTAACTTTTTTTGTTGAAAATTCATAGTCTCGGGTTGAAAGTTCAACAGTTTTATAGAAAATTCGTCTTTTTGGCTAGCAAATTCAACAATTTGGTGTAGAATTCAATTATTTGGTACACAATTAAAACTTTTTTGTAGAAAATTAGCTCTTTTTTTTCAAAATTAATTCTCTTTACCAAAAATTTAACTACTCTATTTTTTGTTTAAAATTGATCTTTTTTGTTTTAAAAATTCAACAATTTAGTTAAAAATGTAGAAACGAAAAAAATATAAACTATAAATTAATCAAATGAAATTTGGACTAACATGGCATCCATTGTTCGAAGTATTTAGTTGAAAATTTATTTAATTTGTTAAAAATTTGTCTTTTTTTTATGAAAATTTTCTTTTCTAGTTAAAAACTCGACTATTTGGTTAAAAATGTATCTATTTTGTTGAAATTTGTTCTTTTATGGTGGACGTTAATCTTGTTGGTTTGATAATTTATTATTTTGGTTGAAATTTTAACTATTTGCTGAACATTCAACTGTTTTGTTGAAAATTCTACATTTTTATGAAATTTTTTTTCTTTATTAACTGAAAAATCTTTCTACTATCTTTTTAGGAATCAAAGTATTACAGAGGATAATATGGAAATAGCGACTAGGTTTATGGCCCTCGCCTCGGTAGGAAATCCACAGAAGCGAAAATGGCTCTACGCATTAAATTTAACACCAGTAGACCGGAGTCGTTTGGCAGATTTAATAGTAAAAACAACGGACGAAACTGCCTCTCCGTATCCGAAATCCACTTTGAATCCAGATCCTCTTGGCCTGAAAATGGAGGTCCAAAATGCGCAATTTTTCTACGACATGGATTCTCAGGACGGCAAAAGGAAGCAAGCCAAATCAGACCGGTCGAATAAGCGAGCCAAATTTGAATTCGACCAAGCGAAATGTTGGTTTTGTCTCTCAAGTCCGGAAGTTTCAAAACACCTGGTTATTTCGGTCGGCAACGAAATTTATCTCGCACTCGCTAAAGGTGGCGTTGTTGATGATCATTTTCTGATTCTGCCTGTAACACATCACCAGAGCTTGTCGATTTTACCCGAAAGCGTCGCCCATGAAATGAAACTTTACAAGGAAGCTGTTGGGAAATATTACGAAAAAACGGATCGAGTGCCGGTATTTTTTGAAAGGAATTTCAAGAGTTCACATTGTCAACTTCAAGCTATTCCGATTCATAAGAATCAAGCTCCTGCTTTAAAAGAAACATTTCAGGTAAAAAATTGTACTATTTGGTTGGAAATTTCATAATTTTTTGGATAATTCAATTATTTTATTGAAAAATCATATTTTTGGTCGAAAATTCAACTATTTTGTCGAAAATTCATATTTTTGAATAGAGAATTTATCCTTTTGGATTCAAAATTCATCTTTTTGGCTGAAAATTCATATTTTATGGCTGAAAGTTAATTATTTTTAATTGAAAAGTCTACTATTGTATTCTTGGACCAGAATTCATATATTTTGGTTAAAAATTCTAATACTTGGATGAAAATTTAATTATTTTGTTCAAAAGTCATCTTTTATAGAGTCCAAAGTCAACTATTTTGTTAAACATACGTCTTTTTGGATGGACAATTCGTTCTTTTGAATTAAGAATTCATCTTTTAGTAGAAAATTCATCTTTCTTGGTTAAAAATTCTACTAGTTTCTTAAAAATTGAATTATTTTGTTGAATATTTAATTCTTTTGTTAAAAATTCAATTGTTTTGTTAAAAAGTCATCTTTTTTTATTGGAAATTAACCCTTCTTATTTGAAAAGACTATAGTATGAATTCTGATATATTTTTGGTTCAGAATTCGTCTCTTTTGGTTTGAAATTCAACTGATTTGTTGAAAATTCGTCCTTTTGGATAGATAATTTGGATAGATATATAATTCGTCCTTTTAAATTAAAAGTTCATCTTTTGGTAGAAAATTAATCTTTTTTGATTGAAAATTCATCCTTTATGGTTGAAATTTAATTTGTTTGTAATTAAAATGTCTATTATTTGGTTAAGAATTTAACTGGTTTGTCGAAAATTAATTTATTTTGTAAAAAAGTCATCTCATTTGGTCGAAAATTCAAATGTTTTGTTGAAAATTCGTCCTTTTGAATAGAAAATTGAAAAAAACTCTTATATTTTTGGTACAGATTTTATCTCTTTTTGTTAAAAATTCTATTTGGCCGAAAATTTAATTATTTTGTGGAAAATTCAGTTAATTTGTTCAAAAGTCATTTTTTTTATTGAAAGTTAATTATTTTTATTTGAAAAGTCTACTACTATATTATATACTACTATATACTCCTACTGTATTCTCCTGGTTAAAAATTCTACTAGTTTGTTAAAAATTCAATTGTTTTGTTAAAAAATCATCTTTTTGGTTGAAAATTAATTCTGTTTATTTGAAAAGTCTGCTATTATATTTTTGGTTCAGAACCGTCTATTTTGGTTAAAAACTCTACTATTTTGTTGAAAATAAAATTATTTTCTTGAAAATTAAACTATTTTGTACAAAGTAATCTCTTTAGGTCGAAAATTCAACGGTTTTGCAGAACATTCATCTTTTTGAATTGAAAATTTATCTTTTATGGTCGAAAGTTAATTTTTTTTAAATCAAAATTTCTATTATTTGGTTAAGAATTTAACTGATTTGTCGAAAATTCATTAATTTTGTTAAAAAGTCATCTATTCAATCGAAAATTCAATTGCTTATTTGAAAAGGCTACTATTATATTTTTGGTTCAGAATTCATCTCGTTTGTTTAAAAATTATACTATTTTGTTGAAAATGCTACCATTTTGTGAAAAATGAAATTATTTTCTTAAAAATGGAACTATTTTGTAAAAAGTAATCTCTTTTGGTCGAAAATTCAACGGTTTTGTAGAATATTCATCTTTTTGGTTGCAAATTCATCTATTGGTTGAAAATGCATTTGTTTTTTGAAAATTCGTCTTTTGGTTGAAAATTTAACAATTTCGTATAAAATTCAACTACTTGATACACAATTAAATCTTTTTTGTAGAAAATTCGTTTTATTTTATTTGAAAATTAATTCTACTCAATAAAAATTTATCTACTACATTTTTGGTTAAAAACTGATCTGCTTTGGTTTACAAATTCAACTATTTACTTGAAAAAAAAAGAAACGAAAAAATATAAATTAAAATTTAATCAAATAAAATTTGGACTAACATC